>VXBI01003629.1:0-24742 GCA_013397375.1 Toxostoma redivivum
AAATCCTGGATAAGGAGAGGTTTGTACCCCCCAAATCCTGATAAGGAGTGGTTTGCAGCCCCTAAATCCTGGACAAGGGGAGGTTTGTACCCCCTAAATCCTGGATAAAGGAGTCATTTGCAGTCCCTAAATCCTGGATAAGGGGTGGTTTTCAGCCCCTAACACCTGCCTGGCACAGGGAGGGTTTTCAAGGACATGGAATGACAGGATTGAGGTTTCCCACTGCCAGAGGGCAGGGCTGGATGGGATATTGGGCAGGAATTGTTCCCTGGGAGGGTGGGCAGGGCTGGCACAGGGTGCCCAGAGCAGCTGTGGCTGCCCCTGGATCCCTGGCAGTGCCCAAGGCCAGGTTGGACACTGGGGCTGGAGCAGCCTGGGACAGTGGGAGGTGTCCCTGCCATGGCAGGGAATGGAATGAGGTGATTTTAAGGTCCCTTCCACCCCAAACCATTCCATGAGTTATCCACCCCAAAGCATTCCATGATTTATCCACCCCAAACCATTCCATGAGTTATCCACCCCAAACCATTCCATCAGTTATCCACCCTGCTGGATGTTACTCACCCCAAAGTCAAAGCAGTTGAAGGAAGAGTGGAAGTAATTCCTTGGCCCCAGCCCGTACATCTTCAGAGACATCTCAGTGAGGAACAGCCCCAGGAAAACAAACTCTGCGAAATCTGGGAACGGGAGAAGAGATTCAATCAATCCATGAGCCCTTGGGGGACAGAGCTCTTGCTGTGGGGAATTTTGGCTCCTTTTCCCACAGCACCAAGAGCCCTGTGCAATGGCAAACAGGAGCAGGCACTGTGTGCCACAATTCCTTGGTGTGCCCATGAGCTGTGTGGGCAATGTTCACCTCTACTCTTGGGTGGGGGCAGGAGCATTAAATAATATCCTCATTGTCTCTATCCAGGAATTTCAAAGGAAAGCCCTGGATCTAATATTTTTAAAGGTCAAATTTAATTGCAAAGATGTTTTGGGACTTCTGTACTTGCAAGAGATGGAAACTTTTGGGTGTGGGGTGTAAGTTTCTGTACCATCCTCTGATGATAAAAATACCCTTCTACCCAACAGAAGTGCTGACTCTGAGGGCTCATATTCAGAGGTGTTGTGTCTCCTGTTACCACATTTATTTTTATTATGCCTTTATAGCCCTGTAATTATGGAAGAGCCCCTTCTGTTTCCTTTCCCTTCACATATCACAGGCTGGGAAGCTTTTGATGGGAAAATTTATCACCTATGATGAAACAAAGGGCACAAGGAACAGAGCTGGAGGCTTCAATTTCCACATCAAGTTTTGAGGACTTGAAGCTACAGCAAACACTGCTTTTGGCATTTTAAGTTTGGATCTGGAGGCCAATAAGCAACAGCAAGAGTGAAAAACCACCTACACTACCAAGAAAAACCAAACAGCAGAAGGCAAACCTCTCTGGAGAAAAGATGAGGAGAAGAATCAAACCTCAAAAGGTGGGGATTAATCACCTTGTTTAGTGCAGCACAGGAGGCTCTCAGAGGCTGCAGCAGCACAGATGCTACAGGAAAGCCTCCTGTAATTTCAGTTTTATGATTCCAGGAATGATGAAGAGGAGATAGTGCCAAACTTTACTCAGAGGTGCTCAGAGACAAGGGACAACAGATACAAGGAAAATGTCAGCAGGATCACCCTGGATTCAGGGGCTTTGCACTCTGTGACAGGGACAGGAGCCAGGGAAGGGCTGGAGCTGGGCCAGGGCAGGCTCAGGCTGGAGATCAGGGCAAGGTTCTTCCCCCAGAGGGTGCTGGGCACTGCCCAGGCTCCCCAGGGAATGGGCACGGCCCCGAGGCTGCCAGAGCTCCAGGAGCTGCCAGGGATGGACAGGCTGGGATTGCTGGGGGGTCTGGGCAGGGACAGGGCTGGATTGATGATCCAGGGATGACCCATCCAGCTCAGGGTATTCTGTGATTCCACCATTCTCTGACCTCCTGCAAGCTGCAGCTTCAGCTGAGTGTGGGACAGACAGAACAGGGAATGAGGGTCCTTCCCACCTGCCTGGATTTCCATTCCCAGCCTGGCACATCCATAGGGAGTGAGCAGAGCTGGCCCAGCTCCATTCTGGGTGTCTTTAGACATGCCTTGAAAAACTCAGCTTCAATTACCCAAAAATAAAAAAGGGTTTTAAATTTTAAATTTTAAATGAAAGCCAGTCATGGAACACCATGGGCATAAAGTTCCCTGAAATCCAGGAAGCAATAATGAGATGAGAGAGGCTTTATTAACACCTTAGTGAGGAGCCTGCAAGGACACCAGTGCCAACATTTGCAAAAGGGGAGGAAATTTCAGAGTATTCATTATCCCACGTGACCTGCTCTCCTTGAAAACAGAAGATCATTAAAGGAGACTCTCAAGGGCAATGTGTTCCCAGCTGGGGAATAAGATGACAGAATCTGAGATCCACAGCCTTTTCCCGGGAAGAGCAGGCTCCACCCTCTGATCTCAGTGCTCAGGGAAGAGCAGGGGCACAGCAGCACAACTCCCTCTCACCTGAAGCCTCTCCACACCTGACCCAGCTGCAGCTCTCCCCTCCTTCTCAGGGAGGAAATGCTGTCTCCAGCACCAAGGAGCCCAGAGAAAGGAGATATCCATCATAATGCTGGGAATCCACCTGACCTCCCACCTGCAGCTCTGGGACCAGCAGGAGCTGCTGGAATGAGTCCAGAGCAAACCTGGAGCTGCTGCCAGGGCTGGGAGAGCTCACCTGGAGAGGAGAGAGATCCAGGGAGAGCCCAGAGCCCCTTCCAGCCCTAAAGGGGCTCCAGGAGAGCTGGAGAGGGACTTTGGTGTCACACTCAGCTCACTGGAATGACTCCCAGGTGTTCTCCCTAGCCCAAGGGTTGACATCCAGCCAGTGCTGTGAAACCTTGTTAGATCAGCTGATGAAACCACAGGAGAGGCTGTGGATGCTCCAGGAATCAGAGCACAGCCCCACATGGGTCACTTCTCCAGCAGGGACATTCTCATCCCCTCAGCTCTGCCCCAGCCTCACCTGAGAGTCACACCTCAGGTGCCCTCCAGCTTCTTCCACACAGCAACAAAAATCCTCAGTAGTGTTTTTAACTGTAAACTTGCACCAGGAGACCTCAGGACACTTTGCCAAGACAATTTCCATCATCCCAAATTAGCAAAAAAGGAGGAAGGAACCAAGGATTAATGTTCAGTCACTGCTGCAGCAGTGAACACACCCCGGGTATGACGAGTGCAAAGGTGTCACCATCAGACTGATACACGTGCAAATACAGAATGTCACACCAGAAAAAAAAAGCTAGAAAGTGGCAAAAGAGAATCAATAAATATTTGATTGTATTAAATTAAAAAAAAAAACCAAAAAGAAAAAAAAAAGCCAGGAAATGTTTAAAACTCAAAGCATTTAAAACCAACTTCCTTCTGCTGCCCTTGCAGGAGCCAGCCTTGGCCTTTCCCAGCTGATGGATTCCAGAGCAGAGCCCAGAACTGGCAGCAGGAGCTGTGTCTCAGCAGGTACCAGATGCTACAAATCACAGCCCAGTGAGGCTGGGGTGGAGGGAAGGGAAATTCAGACCCTGAACTCCTCGGGCAGAAGGAATTGGCTCCATGGAGAGGCTGCTGCCTCCAACACACGATTTCTTCTGAGAAAGCCCTGCCTAAATAATTGAAAATGCAATTTTGCTGTTTGGGCCTCCTGGTATTCAAACCTCACCTAATTTCATTTGCCTTACTCAGAATTATTTTGTGATGTGATTTAAGGAGGAAAAGTTTGATACAAACACTTTTATTTCATTTCCAAGCTGTGCTCTTGGCAAAGGCCATGCAAGCATCCCTTCACCCCACACCTTTGAATTAGGTTCCTAATTAGAGTCACCAGCTCCTTTTTGTCAATCACAGTGGATTAATTCCATTTCTGCCCCATCTCCACATCCAATGCCATCAGAAGCAGGTGCTGAGCCTGACACTTCCCTCTCCTCACCCTCCTCTCACATTAAACCAACAGGAGAACCTCAGCAGGGCAAAACTTCCCCCTTTTTGCCCAAGCAGATGTGAAATGCCCAGCAGACAGAAATAAATATGCTCCAGAAAGCCTTCTCCTGGCACATGCTGCATATTGATACCCAGAGGGAGCTGGGTCTTGACTTCAAAGGCAACAACAGCACCAAAAAAAGGTAAAATTACCCCAAACATGAGCTTCAGCCCTGGGCAGGGAAGAGGCTCTCAGGCCACAATGGCTCAAATGCTTGAGCAAACTCAAATCAAATATGGATTTATCATTGTGGATTTGGGGTTTAGACCTACACAGATTAAAGAGCCAGGAAGGATCCTGCAGGATTTGCTGGAGAAAGGAGAGAGCTTTGGGAAGAGCATCCCCCAGCAGTGGTGAAACCCCATCCCCACAGTCCCTAACCCATCCCAGCTCCAGAGAGCTCTGCCCCAGCTTTATGCACAGCTGCAGGCAGAGGAGGAGGAGCCCAGCCCATCCCTGGAGCCTCCTGCTCTGCCCCAGTGCCTGCCTCCACTGAAAATTCATCTTTGCTGCTGCCAGACCTCAGTGATGCCATCCCAGAGCTGGTTTCTGACAGAAATCTCTTCTTTCTCAGAATATTGGCAGGGGTGGAAATGAACATGAAGAGATGATAATAAAATCATTAAATACATGCATGAAATATATTCCTTTATAGGCAACTGCTGCTTATTTAACCAAAGTTCTGTGCTTCAGTGAGCAGTGTCCATCTGCAGCATGAGAGAAATCTTATTTGGCCCTGGAGTCTTTTCCATACAGAGAAGGAGAATCTCTTGATTGAATTTGAGAATAATTACAGGGGCATGAAGGATGGCCTGTTATTAATCATACCACAAGAATTCAAAGAATTCCTCATCAGTTCTTTCAATAAGGCTAAAGAAATCCCCAGCCTCTCTCCAAAGCTCCTGCAGTTCTTTTTCCAAAGCAGTTGTAGAGATATGGAGCATCAAGCAGAGAAAGCTACTCAGAACAATTCAAAACAGAAAAGTTAAAAGAAAAGACCAAGGGAAAAATAAATCAATGCAGACCCGTAGGCTTTTACCAACTGTTCTTTAAGTAAAATTAATTTGTAATGTAATTAAACTTCTCCCCAGAGGGACAGGTATAATTGAATTAGAGGTGCCTGGGTAGAGTTGCAGGGTTTAGCAGATCCTCACAGGCTTTCCCGTGCTCCTCTCCTGCTGCTGCAGTTCACAAAAAGCCTCCTCATTCCTAAGTTCACTCCTGAGCACCTCCCCTGAAACAACACCATGGGAATTTTTGATTTCTCTCTTGCTCTGCGTCACCCCAGCCAGGTCCTGCTCCTCTGCAGTGATGTTCCCTCATCATGGATTAACTTTTAAGCCATTTTTAAACTCTGTCACTCTCCCAGTTAAAGGATTTTGCCAGTATTCCCAGGAGCTGTTTCAAATCCCCTGGTTTTGTGCTATCCAGTTCTGCCTCTGCCTAATGGATTTGTGCACAAATCTTGGGCAGAATGGGGATTTCCAGGAGAATTCCTGGAGGGCTCAGCCCCAGCTGGGCTCCTTCCCAGAGTTATCCAGGCAGGAGTGAGGGGACACATCCAGAACACCAAAACAACCTCAGGGCACCAAGGACTGCACTCAGGATTGCACTGGGGATCTGTAGAAATGTGAGCTATGAAAACTCTGCCATCCCCCAGGAAGGGGTACAAAGGTTTAGGTGATCACCAAGGTGTGACTGCAGTCCCACAGCTCTTCAGCCTGGAATTCGGGAGGGTTTGGAGGTATGGGATACTTGGAATTTAAGAGGTTGAATTTTTAGGGCTTTTCAGGACAATTCTCCAAAGTTTTTTGTTCAAAAATCACACTAAAATATATTTCTGCCCAGAGCAGAGACAATCATCCCCAAAAGGAGCCCACAGAGCCTCTGCTTCTCTTGGAGAAAACCATCTTAAAAAATAAAACAAACCCCAAACCAAACAAATAGAAGCCCTCAAAACCCCACAACAAACAAAAACTGTCGGGTGTACATGGGAATTTCCATGATGACCACTCATGGAGAGATTTAGTTGGGAGATTGGGCAGGAATTGTTCCCTGGGAGGGTGGGCAGGGGCTGGGATGGAATTCCCAGAGCAGCTGTGGCTGCCCCTGGATCCCTGGCAGTGCCCAAGGCCAGGTTGGACACTGGGGTTGGAGCAGCCTGGGACAGTGGGAGGTGTCCCTGCCATGGCAGGGGTGGGACAAAATGGAATTTAAGGTCTTTCCAACCCAAACCAGGCTGGGATCTCTGGTTTTTATTCCCACAGTGACCAATCTTGTACCACCCTGTCTAAAATCCAACGTGAGCATCCACAAAACCTTCCCCTATTTCTGGATAATCTGTTTTTTCCTGTGACCCACCCTGGGCTGCCCCTCTCCAGAGCTCCTGGATGAAGGACAAAGATGCTGAGGGCACTGGAGCACCTCTCTTATGAGGACAAGGCTGAGAGAGCTGGGGCTGCTCAGAAAGAGCTGATTGAGAGGAATTTCATCAAAATATCTGCAGGGAGAGCTCAGAGCAGGGCCCAGCCTGCTCCAGGGGCTCAGCAATGGGACAAGCACAACAGGCAGGAGCTGATCCCAGGAATTTCTTCCCTGTGAGGTGAACAAGTAGCTCAGGAGGCTGTGGAGGCTCCTCCCTGGGGATATTCCAGACACAGCTGGACACAACCCTGTGCCCTGGGATGGCCCTGCTGGGGCAGGGAGGTGGCACCAGGTGACCCTCTCAGGTCCCTTCCCTGCCCCATTCTGGGATTTCTGTCAGGGGATGGTTTGTGGAGCCCCTGTCCAGGTGCTTCCTATTGACAAAGGGAATATGTGTGATGGTGCAAAGGCTGGAGGATGCTGAGAATTTAATCCCCTAGAAATCCCAATTTTTCATGGTTTTCTGCCTCTTCCATTAAATGTAAGGCACTGGGATCCTCCACTCTCAGCCCAGTGGGGATCTGGGATTTCTTTCTACACCAAGAAATTCAAACTTGCTGTCCAAGTGCTTCTGACACTAATTGATGTTATGGACAAAGGCAGAGCTCCTGATAAATGGATCCATCCCTAATTCCAACATATTCCCTAGTTTTTGTCTTCACCTGGGATAGATTGGAAGCCTAATGTGTGTCTCAGCTAAATTTCCCAGCTGGAAAATTTAATTCCAAGAGACAGAACCAGCCCTTCCAGCCCTCACTGGAACATGAAGGAATTTCTGGATTTCTTCCCTTGGAAAAGTCACTGCATAAGGTGCTCTCAAAACTGAGTTTTGTAAATCTGCAACCTTTTTTTGACTTGAAAGACTTCAAGTGTGGAGTTTGTTTCCTAAACATTTGGTCCTAATTCCAGAGGAAATCCTAATCCTCAAACTTTTAATTACCTTGCCAATCTAGCTTATTATTTCCTCTGGTAAATTGAGGTAATGAATAAGCAAGAGTGACTTCTCTGTATGGTCTGTCTCTCTTTTCAGTTGAAATCTTGCCAAAAAAAAAAAAAACCTTGAAAGAAATTTCTGTCCTTATTATACATCTCTCATTAGAGCTCCATTACCTGGTGGCATTAAATATTTCAACAAATATTAATAAGGAGCTTTTGATGTCAGAGCAGTCAGTATTCCTGACCTCTTAGGTCTAATAAAAAAAAACTTCAAAAGTTTGCCTTCCTTGTAATAAGGTAAGGCCTGAGGATCTGAGGCAAGAAATATTTAAGTATCTAATTTATAGAGAAATCAAGGCAAATTAGGTAGACAAGGATCTTTAAAGATCTAAGCCAACACTGTTAGACTGTTGGAAGTATTTGAGGTTTTTTTCCCCAGCCTTCTGTTTGCTTTTTTCAGAAGTTTTAGTTAAATTTTCATCTGGTCAAGTGCTGAACAACAGATTTGTTCCTGGCTATTTTATAGGGTCAGAAATGGCCAAAGGAATGGAACAAAACACATCCCATCCCTGCAGAAGGAAAAATTGCACTATCAGCATCAGGAATTTCTAGGAGTGTTCCAGCTCTAAGATTCCCAACCTCCAAACTTCATTAAAATAAACAAAAAATCTCCATCCCTCACCTTCTACATTTTTTTAGAACCAAGCTTTGTGAGCAAGTCTGTGACCTCAGGGAGACACCATTGATCAGAACAATTTAAAAACCCAAAACTCATATTTCACAAGCACTTCTAGACTCTCTGAGCTAAACCAAGTGACCACAGGAAGCAGCTGAAATGAAATCTTCTCACAAATACAGGATACTCTTCCCTCTGGGATTATTTCTGTCACTTAATGTCACAGGACAGCCATCCCATGTCACCACACCCCATCAGGGAGGAAAAAGAGCTGTAAAGTTGCAACCTCTGAAAAACTCTGACAGGGATCACAGCATGTGTGGGACAGTGCCTGATTCCACCAGCACCAGCAGGATTTTTATCTCACAGGCCATTCCACCTGCTGCTGTCCTGGGAACATCAGAGCTGGCAGAGCCCTGAGTGTGTCCCCAGCAGGAATCACCCAGGGGTGCAGATCAGCTGCAAAAGTGACACAGATCTGCAGTTCTCTTGACACAGGTTAGCCAGAGAATCCTGCTTTTCCCAGGGATCACTGCCCTTCCTTTTGTGCATCCTGCTCCAGGACAATTCCTCCTGCCCCATTCCAGGACAATTCCTCCTGTCCTGCTCTAGGACAATTCCTCCAGCCCCATTCCAGGACAATTCCTCCTGTCCTGCTCCAGGACAATCCTTCCAGCCCCATTCCAGGACAATTCCTCCTGTCCTGCTCCAGGCTTTACACCTGACTGAATCTCAGCTTTTCAATAACCTTTAGGATAACATTCCTCTCTCAAACTAATAGCCTGGTGGATTATTTCTGAATTGTGTGATTCAGTAATTTGAAATAAGATTTGAAAGAGAATTGGAACTGTTCAGCCTGGAGAAGGGAAGCTTTGAGATGACCTAAGTGTGGCCTTCCAGGACCTGAAGGGGCTGATAGGAAAGATAAAGAAAGACAATTTACAAGGGCCTGGAGTGCCAGGACAAGTGTGGAGTACCAGAGGCAGGGATAGATGGGATATTGGGAAGGAATTGTTCCCTGTGAGGATGAGGAGGGATTGGATGGAATTCCATAGGAGTTGTGCATGCCTCTGGATCTCTGGCAGTGTCCAAGGCCAGGCTGGGCAGGTTCTAGTGAAGGTATCCCTGCACAGGGGGAAGAATAAGCTGAGCTTTAAGCTCCCTTCCCACCCAAACCCACGATTCTGTGATTGCAGGGCCGGTGAGGCAGCAGAACCCGGCTCGGAGGGACGCTGTGAGCCAGGAGCACGGCACTGCAGGATCAGAAACACCAGAGCTGTGGCCAGTACTCACACAGAGCAGTGGTCAGCTTCTCGGGCTGGTCATAGTGCACCATGGCCACACACAGGGTGTTGAGGGCCACCACGCAGAGCACGACCCAGTAGAAGCTCTGAGCCTTGACCATGCGGCGGATGAAGAAGCGGAACATCTTCTCCTTCCTCCTGAAGTAGGACGAGCTCTCGTTCTTGCCACTCTTCAAACTGGCACGGGCAAAGGGAGACCCTGGGACAGAGACAAGAGTCACCACAGCCCATCCCAGCAGGGGAAAGGCTGCAGGGGGTTCCTGGGCACACAGAGCCTCTCCAAGCACCAGCCACAGCTCAGCGGGAAGCTGGGAATGTTGGCAATGGGCTGAGCAAGGGATCTCGCTTGGAATGAGGGATGAAGGCTGGGGTTTTAAACTTCATGGATCAGTGCCCAGCTCCACCATCTAAACTGGGCTTCCAAAGCTTTGCAGCAATCCTGAGTGTCCCAGTTTAACTCCTCACTTTTTCCTGGTTGGCAGTGGGCACAGGGCATTTCTGCCCTCGGCGTGGAGCACATCCTCGTGGAGCTGGGTAGGTGCAACAGGAAAGCTGGTCCCTATTTTCCCTGCTCCAAGGACCAATTACTACAGAATGGAGTGAATTCTCCTTATTTTACTCTCCAGCCTCAGGTATTTCCTCAGCAGAGGGCTCAGTCTGCCTCCATGCATCAGATTTTGGGCGCAGCCACTCATTTGTCTCAATTCTGCCTCTATCAGCTCCATTTCCACTCCAGGCCGAAACCCTGGCAAAGAGTCAAGTGTTTCAACAATAGGAAGCTGATGAAAGAAATGATTCCTGATGTCAGCTCTCCCCACGGGGTAGAGGCACTGCTCAGATGAAAAGGCAATCTCCAGCCAGTGCTGAGGCAGGAGAAATCAGGAATAAGGGAATAAACACATGGACCCCTTGGGGCCCCTCTGCAGCAGCCACAGAAGCTGCTGCAAGCAGGGGAAGTGGTGCCAGTGCCAGGCTGGCCACTGCCTGTGCCAGGGTTTGTGACAAGAGATCATTATTGCCCTTCCCCACCCTGGGCTGGAGCACCCAGCAGGATGAGCAGGACATGTCCTCGTCCTGCCCTGCAGCAGGTGACTCTCCTGGGCTCAGTGACATGAACAAAGAGCTCCGGCTTCAGCAGCCAAATCTCGGAGCGTGATCACCTCCATGTCAGCACTTGGGAAGGGTGGGAATCTCACCCAGCCTCATCCTGCAACATCAACCACGGCAGCCAGAGAAAGGATGAGGCACACAGATGTGGCAGCAGCGGGTTCTCCAAGCCTCACAGCCCCACACAAGTGTGATGTTCCCCCATGGAAAGTGAGCTCTCTGCTCCATTTCACATTTCTGGCCATCCACCAGCACTCCAAAAGCAGAGCTGGCTTGGCCAGCCTTTGAACAAACTCTTTGCTGAAAAAATCAGTTTGTTCTTCTGTTGGTTTGAAAATCCTGCCTTTGGCAGTTTGGAAGAGAAGAAATCACAGTGCTCCTCCTCTGCTTTAAGACAACAAGAAAAGCCACAGGTTGGGATTTAGGCTGCTTCATATCACAGCACTCCTTAGCAGCCACAGAGCTCTTGGATATCCAAGCCCCTCTGTGCTCCCAGACTGGCAAAGGAACAGTGCTGCCCTCATTCCTCTCTGCTGATCTTCCAGAAAAGCAAAGCAGTGATATTTAAACTGCTCTAACATGGGAAACATCTCTGGGCTTTGGTGTCTGGGAATCAAGGCAGCACCCTGTGCCTGGTACAGCACAGAGGGTGTGAAGCCAGTGGGAGTGGAAAGAAAAGAATAAAAGCTAAGAACAACTGCAGAGAGTAGCCTGGGAAGTGTTTACCACTACAGAGCTTTATCCTGCAGGTATAAAGCTCATCAAGATGCTTGTGTTTGAATTAAAGTGCAACATTTTCAGCCAATGGCCAGAGAGAGACCTGGCAGTCTCCCCCACCCTGAGCTGCATCTTCACATGGCACTCAGGGATTATTTGTTAGTTCTTCCACGCTCCTTCTGTTCCCATCTGAACACATTACAGAAAACCATCCAAAAACCCCTTTTCTCCAAAACAGATCCTTTATGCATAATTGCCCACGTGATCTGATTGTTTATGCTCTGCATTTCAGCCTCTTCACGAGCCTGCAGAAGTAGCTGCTTAATCCAGTCCTTCCTTTCTGCCTCGTTCCATAAATCAAAATCAAAACCACTTTTCCCCAGTGGGTGCAGCACTCACAGGAGGTGGAAAGCACTGCTGTTATTTTCCCTGCCATATGCTCCCGAGACAGTTCCCAGCTCTGCCTGGGATTATTCCCCAGCCCAGATGCTCTGTCATCCGTTGCCACCTGAAATGCTGAACTCCAAGATCTGTTGGCGTGGCACTGGCTGCCCAGAGCCTGGAGGGACTTGGAGGCAAAAATCTTGTAATTATTGCAACCATGAGCAAATATGCCAAAAATGACCATTCCTTGTTATCCATGCAGGGATCCGAGAAAAAACAACAAACCAAACCAAAAATGCACACAGGCTGCTGCATTTTTGCCCTTTTTCAGCCCCAACCCTCTCCTGGGAGTGGCAGCAGTTTCACCACAGCAGCCCAGGGGACCGTGGCAGCTCAGTGCTGGTGTCAGGAACATGCCAAGCCACGCTCATTTTCTGCAACCAGGTCTTCCTTTAAAGGGGGAAAAAAATTCCAGCAGCAGCTGTGATCCCTGAAATCACCAATGCCAGCTTTCCAAAGGGCAGTTGAGGCACTCATGCTTTGCAAGCAGCCACGGACACGGATTCTCAAATGTGCTGTTTGTGCTGCTCCTCCTGTGCAGCCAGGATTTGCTGCTTTGTGGGGACTGGGCTGCCAAGACATTTCTTTGGAAGATAATGAGAACATCTGCTGCTTCAGCAGCAAAACACACTCCAACAACAGGCACAGGGATGAGCACAGCACCCAACTGCAGAGCAGCAGGAGATGCCTCTCCCACGGCTCAGAGGCTTTTGGCTCCAGCAGCTCCCTGAGGTGGGTGCTGGGTGCCCAGAGGCTCCCCTGGCAGCCCAGAGCTGCCTCTGCCTCCCCACTGGGCAGATCTCAGCAGGGAATCAGCTCTGGGAGTGCAGAACGGGCAGCACCTCCTCAACCTGAGCATCCCAAATTCACCCCAGCAATGCCCCACAGTGCAGGATGCCCTGCTCTGCACTGGATCTCCAGATCTGGCTTTAAAATTGCTTTAAGATCTTCTTCTAAGACAAGAATGAGAGAATTGAGCACTGCCCAGCACATCCCAGTGACCACTCCCACAGCAGCAAAGGCTGTGACACCTCAGCTGGGCACTAGTGGACAGTGGGACTGTGGCCACTTCCTCTCCTCCCTCCAACAGTGTTGTCTGGCAGATTTGGGGTTCTTTAGCGTGAATGAGCAGGTTCCAAGCAGAATCCCAGAATTCCCAGCAGGGATTGTCCCAAGCTTTGCAGGGCTCTCTCGAGGGTGCAGCATGCAGGAGCTGAGCCAGGCAGCGCAAGGAGAGGGTGAAGCCACGGAGCTTTTTGCTTTGGGAAGTCGAGTGCTGCTGCAGCAGCAGTGGAAATTCATTCTCCTTCAGGAAACTGCAACTTCTGGAGCAAAGGAGCCGCTCCAGAGCAGGAAACATGGCATGGACAGGTTCAGGTGGAGTCGAAACCTCGGGGGATGCGAAGCCAGTACTCACCAACGGAGCAAATGTCTGTGAAATGGTCCTCACCTTCTTCTGCATGAATCAGGTCATTTTTGCTCTTCTTTATTGCGGCTCTTTTCAACACTGCGTGCAAATTAAAGAGAAAATGCCCCATGAGGATGCAGAGTGGATTCCCTCTCCCCCTCCCTTCACTCTCCGGGGCCAGCATTTCCTTCCCAATGCCAGCTTAAAGCTCTCCCACCAGGGCACCCTGGAGCAAACCGGACACCCCCCAACCTGCAGGGCCTCTGCACACCTCAGTGCCAGGGTGCTTCACTTCTTTGCCCTTCCAGCTGCTGAAGGTTTGCCAGGCACAGCTCTGCACGTCTCAGTGCACGCAGCAGATGCAGGAGGGTGGGGGGGTCGCTGCAGCTGCCGGGCCTTTCAGCACAGCACAAAGGCTGGGCAGGGATGCTGGAGCTTCCTGAGCCCCACGGGGCTGGGAGAGGAGCGCTGCCACCCCTGGAACCATCCGTGCTGTTTGCACAGGGCACCGTGAGGGGGTCAGCATTTGCAGAGCTCAGGTGACCACCCAGCCATGCCTCAAGGAGCAGAAATGCTGCGTGGAAAAAGCGGCCACACATCAGTGAGCAGCCTCTCAGCAGCACCCGGTGTGCAACCCCTGCCCTCTGGGGATGGCGAATTCTTTGAAAACACGTTTTTTTTTTCCTCCGAAAGAAGCTTTTAGTGGGGAGGGCAAACACCAGTACATTTACTCCAACAGGGAATGAGAGCTCTGCACTGTCCACCCAGAGCACGGGGGGTGAGGCAGGAGCACTGAGGACGCTGCTCCCAGGACCACCTACCTGCAGAACCTTGAGAAGTGGCAGAAAAAAAAATATCACGTTGGTACAGTTTGGTGACAGCTTCGAGACAGACAGTAACTAAGCAGCACTTTCTATCAGCAGTAAGACACCCCACGGTGTGGTGATACAGACTGGTCCGTGGGCACACACAGCAAAGCCACTCACGCTGCAGAGACTGCCCCGGGGAGGCTCCTCCACGACATCCCCTCACCCTACACGGACTGCCCTGCCCTGACAGACACACGGATGCGCTTCCTCCTCCTAAGGGCTGTGCTTGAGTCACTTCCAGGGAACACCCAGAGCTCACCCAGGTTCCGAGAGGCTGGGACAGGAGAGGATGCTCTGAACCTGTGATCTGGATCCATTGTTTTGCAAATAACGCTTTGCGCTCCTCGCTGCCCCACCCAGCTCTAGGCTGAATCCTCAGTCCCAGCAATAGCAGCTGCGGGTCCCTCCGGCTGTGTCTGTCCCAGTTCGCTCCAGCATGGCCAGGGCCATCCTCAGCGCTGGAACGCAACTGGGATTCAAACTTCCCAGCACTCCTTGGCATGAATTGAGCAGCTTTTTATCTTCTCCCCCAGAAAACTCCTCCGCGTGTTTGGCACTGAGGTTGTGCCATCTCTCCAGGCACTCTGGATGCCACGTCTCTCTGTTTTGGGGACTCAGAATTTACCACCACAGACGTGGGCTGCTCCACGCCAAGGGCTGGGAACATTCTCGGGCTCCTTTAGCTTTAGGATAGGAGGAGCCTGAGCATCTCTGGGTATCTTTACGCCGTGCCTTGAGCCCACCTGGAGTTTCTCACAGCACTCAGCCTCTCAGACGGCTCCTGCAGACACCGAGTCCGGCTGGAGCTGCGCCCAGAGCCGGACGGGCTCCCCCAGCTCGCACACACCCCCGCACTCACACGAGGACTGGCCACGCACACCTCAGCCCTGACCTGCTGCAGCCCCAGCTCTTCCAGCCCCAAATCCTGGCCGGCGCAGCTCACCGGGCTGGCCGGGCCGGACCAGCAGCCGGGGATGCTCCGGGAGCCGCGGGGCTCGGAGCCGGGCGAACAGCGCCCGGGGACTGGCACCGGTGAGCTGGGCACGGCGGCTCCGGGGGGAAGCTGCCCCTGTGTGCCACCCTGGTGATTTGCAATCCACTCACTGTTGTAGCTGCTGCCGCTGCCAGTCTCTGCCGGCGCCGTGCCTTGAGGAATCGGCCCTTCCGAGGCGGCCCTCCCTGACAGTGAATGGGAGGAGAAAAAAAAAGAGGGGGGGGAGGGAGGGGAGGGGAAAGGAGGAGACATGGGAGGACGAAAGATGGTCAGAAAAGGGAGAGGGAAGAGTCTTTAACTGAGCTTTGAGTGGCTGGCGCATCCTAAGAGCTGTCGGGGCTGGAGGCACAGGGGGAGCATCCCCGTGGCCTCGCTGCTCGGCTCCTCCGGCCGTCCTGCCACGCCGGGCTCGCACGTCGGAAGGAAGGATCACCACACCCTGTTATGTCTTACTGCTTACAGCTAACAGGGGGCTCAGTCCCTTGGCCAAATCCGTCCGGAGCCCTGCCTTCTCTCGGTCAGCGATTCGCTCTTCTCCATCCTCGAGCAGCCTGTCCCCCCTGCACACACAGCCAGCCACCCTGGCAGGGCGTGGGCACCGACCCCGAGGGCACATCCCCATCCCGGGCCGGCGTGGGGTGTCCCATAACGGCTCCTCAGCCACCTGCAGCCTGGAGGAGCCCCGGGACAAGGGGCTCAGTGGCCGGATTTGTGCCGGGTGCATGCGGGAGGATCCTCCTGCTCGGGAGGAAGGCGTGGCAGTGGCAGCAGTGGAACCTCTCCCGTGGCACAGGAGGAAAATGTCCAGCAAAGCCACCTACCGTCCAGAGGGGACTTCTCCTCCGCGTTCTTGTCCTCCTCGGCCAGCATGACCTCCTCTGGAATGGGAAAACGGGCAGGGTCAGCTCAGGATCCTCCCAGCCCTGCCCCGCCCCGGCGGGTGGGACAGCAGGTGCCACCCACCCTCCCCTGGCACAGCCTGCAGGGCAGTTCGTGCCTCAGGGATGTGTTTCTCAGCCCTCTGGCAGAGCGGGAAGATTCCAAACAAAGCACTCCCCGGTGAGATCCATCCCTCCTCACACCCACCCTCTGTGGGTTCCAGCTCTCATCCCCAGGGCACCTCTGGAGACCAAGGAGCTTCCTCCAGACCAGGCAGGACCACAAGTCCCCACAAGCCCCAGGAAGGTCCCTCATGGCCATCCACACTGGAGACACTTTGGGAAAGATGCTCCACACCCCTCACTGCTCTTTTGTCTCCAAAAAGTCGGGATTTAGCCGTGGGGAGCAGAGTGGTGGCACAGGGTGAGAGCAGCAGGGCCACACGGCAGGAGACTTGCTGTCACCACAGAGCCATCACATCAAACCTTTGTCCAAATAAAATCCAAGTTTTCCATGGGGGAGTTCTGCCTGGCACAGTGATTGCAACACCACCCTTCCATTCCTCTGCAAGTCATCTCCAAAATACAACCTTGCACTTGCCTAAATTAAAAAAAAAAAAATCAGGAAACACTAAAAACCAACTTCTTAAAATGGAATAATTTTTATCTGTGTGAAAGACAACCCAATTTCCTGAGGTTTCCAGGGCACTGCCACCCCCCTGGCCAGTTTGCAGTGCTGTGCCAATACTTGAGACCACACTCAGAACCACAGGTTTTTAGTTTGCTGCTGGAAACTGATGTGGGGATCTGCTAAAGGACAACCCAAAGCAAACAAAACATTGAGTTGGCAGCTGGTAAATTCCACACTTCCTTCTACTCTTATAAATGGCAAATTCACATGCCTGTAGTTCCATCGATGTGATTTGGGCTCTTACTAAAACATCTGACACCGTGTTCCCACCAAATTTTGCTTTAAAGTCCATTTAAGCCAGTCTAGATGGAAGAGTAACTTCAGAAAAATAAATACAAACAAACCAGAGGCAAAACATCAAAGTGTGTAGCTGAGAGCTGTCTAGAAGGATCCCAGAGGGATCAGCCTTATATAAGCCTATATAAGCCACACAAGCCTTATATAATCTCTTTATTAATCATCTGGGAGAGAGAGGCAATGATACTTTAATAAGATAGCAAATTGAGAAGGCTGAAAAGTAATACCAAGGACTGAGGAAGGCTGGAAACCCAAGCAGACAGGAAGGAAATGCAAAAGTGCAAAGTAATGCACCACAGATGGGAAAGAAAGGAGAGCTGAGAGGGTTAAAAAGTCAGAGGAGCTCAAAGCTGCACTTTGAAAGGAGTAAAGTCCTTCCAAAAACCCACAAGTTGTGCCTGCAATTCCCACCTACAATGCAGGTGGTTTTCAAGTCTTCTTAAGACAGGTCAGAAGAGTGAAATGGGCTATTTTAGACAGGTCAAGAGACTTCTCTGACCAACCAGCACCTCAGACCAAAAGGTTCTTCTGAAGTCCTCCCAGGGAAAGCTGTAGTGATGTTCAGGAGCTAAAATATGGGAGGAATGAAATGGCAATTCCCAGTCTGAGTGCCCTGAACCACAGGGAAGGGGTGGGTTAGGCAGGGAGACCCTTCCCAAGGGCTGCTGCTGTACTGAAGTCTCACCTGGAAATTACTCTTACAAGACAATCCTGCAAACCTTTGCCCCAAATTCAGGGTCCTGAACTGGTGCCCAAACAAATCTCCATCCATAAACACAGCTGGGCTCAGTTTTGCAGTTCCTTTAAAATAACCCAACCCTATTTCACCTCTGAAATTCCCTCAGGCCTGGCTCTCCTCCTGCAGTGTTCCAGGTTCTCTCCCTTGGTAACTATTCCTGTCTGCCTCGTGTCCTCTGGGAATCCAAAGGACCACAGCTACCCCAGGAGCTTTTTAAGGCTAAAAAGAGAGCTCAGCAGGGCACTGAGCACTGCTGGGAGGGGTTTTTAACCATCCTGAACAGAGACTCAGGAGCTGCTTTGCCTTTGGTCATCATTGACAGAGCCTGGAAGGAGATAATTGGGCACCTGAAAAACCCCCAAAAACGGTGCCTCTGCATTAGGAGGAATGTTCAGCAGAGAGATGGGGCCAGATCAGCAATTCTGAGCCTCCAAACAAAGGCTCAAGGGCTTTGCCAGGGTATCAGGGCCAGGGGTGTCTTGGCTGCAAGAGGAATTTTTGATCATTAAGTGCTGGGTGTGATTGGGCTGGAAATAAATGCAAAGCAGCTGAAAACGTGGTGCCCCTTCTCTTTGGTGTGGGGAGAGAGGACATTGGAGGCTCAAAGGAGCAGCAGATTACTGGAAATAACTCACACTCAACAGGCAACAGAGGTGAGGAAAAACGAACACTAAATTAATTCAATTTCTGCTTGGGTAAATAGAAAAGTTGATAAAAATGCAGCGCTCAGAAGTGGCTGTCACACTCTCCCAGAGAACTCTACTTTGTCCTCATGCAATTCCCCTGCCTTGGCACCTCACACAGGGTTCAGTGCTGGAGGTGTCTGTTCCCATCCCTACCCAGGGCTCAGGGCTCTGTTCCTCTCAAAAAGCTGAAGTTTAGGAAGCTCTGTCATGCCAAGAGATGGCCTTGAAGTTACAGAGGGCTGGCAGAGAGAGGTGAAACCATCCCCAAAGCCTGGCACTCCAGGAGAACAGCAGCACTCCAATTTTGTGTGAAAAAGGTGGATTTGGAAAGAATTAAAATGCAAAAGATGTGAAACTTGATTAGCCCTGAACGGGAAGACTTCGAGTCTCTGAGCAAAGTGTTTTCCAAATGATTCACGTCCTTGTAAGATAAGAGAAACATCTTCAAAAGAATATTTGTGGGCTTATAAGCTTTTTAGTCTGTGTGGAGAACGTGTAGTTCCCTGTTCTCTAAAAATTCCAGCCCTGGAGTTCCTGCAGATCTGCAGAGTTCAGTGGAGAAAGCAGCAGGGGCAAAATCATTGGCATGGATTGCATGCATTGCTTGGCTCCTCACTTTTTAATTCCTCTGGAAAGCACAACTGCCTTCAAACTGAAAGAGAACAGGTTTAGATGGGATATTGGGCAGGAATTGTTCCCTGGGAGGGTGGGCAGGGCTGGCACAGGGTGCCCAGAGCAGTTGTGGCTGCCCCTGGATCCCTGGCAGTGCCCAAGGCCAGGTTGGATGGGGCTTCCCCACCAAACCAATGTGGGAATCTGAGATAATTCAAATTACAGACATTCATGGGAAACATTAAAGACATTTCAGAGTGGTCAATGAGCAATAACCATGCTGTTAAATTAAAATTATTGTTGACTGAGGGGAGGTTGGCCACACATAAAGGAGTGATTTTAGTCACTCACACTTCCCTTGGTGCTAAAACAACCCTTGAGGTAAAAACCTGAGCACTACAAAGGACAAGGGCACCTCCTGTCCAGCTCCAGCAGCTACACAGAATATGTAAAAAATTACAGAGCAGAAACCATCTAGGGATTAAGACATCATTTTATGAAGCTCTGGAATGCAGCTTTCCACTCTTCCTGCTTTGCAACAAAAATAAATGAGGGGGAAAATAACCAAACAATCCAAATGCTCAGGGAGGATATTAGAAATATTGGAAACCTGGTGAGGCTTCCAGAGGAAGAGAGGGGATTGGGCTGATTGGTTCTGGGTGCTCTAGAGCAGGAAAAAATAAGATGAAACAAGGTAGAGGGAGATTAGGAAAAGAAAAGTAATTAAAATAACTGAATTTTTCCTCTTGCTGCACCAAGGCAACGGATTTCAAGTGAGGGCAGGACACAGCTGGGTGAGGTTGGTTTAGTTTTCAAAATCAAACTGAGTGTTAACATGTGGCACCCTTTGCTCCAAGAGTCAGAGGTCAAGGCTGGCAGAAGGATTTAAAAACAATTAGATCATCCCAGGAATAATGACCAAATCCTCCAGAGCTCCATTAGAGCAGAATCCCAGGAGTTTCTGCTCTTCCCTTTATGCAAACAGCTCCTGCCTGGGGCTGCTGCAGGGGATTTCTGTCCACTTCTGCCTGTCCTCCCAGCTCTATCTGCCCTCTGAGTCCTGCACAAGGAATTCCAGATCATTTCTGAGCTGAAATCCCCAAACAGAGCTGGGAAATCCCCGGCACAGGCACAGTCCCAATTTTCAGTGCCTCGCTCCTAAAGCCTGGATTCTCTGCTCTGCTTTGCCTTCACGCTGCATTTTTATTCAGAGATTTTATTAACACAGCTAAGCTGGTTTTAATTACTGTTATTATTCAGCTGTACTAGGGGGCTCTTTTATATTCCTATTGTATTCTCAACAATGCCTTTCCAGAGTATTTTTAACATTCCCTGATTCAGCTCTTTTGCATGCACTTCCCTTTTCCACAAAACCTTCTGGATCTTGTGTTATTAGGCTAAAAAATGTGCATTTTCCAGCAGTTTCACTCGAGATTGGTGTGGCATTTATTCAGCCCTAGCAACAAAGAAATGGAAGAGCCAGGAATTCCCCCAGGGATGGGAATTGGAGCAGAGGTTGACTGTACATTTTATAATTTCCCCATCCCAGGTTGCTCACAAGTCCAGCTAGTGATGGGCAGAGCAGGCCCCAGAGTGACACAAAGCCACCCTCAACCCTGCAGGGGAATTCTCAGCTCTGTTTTATTGATGGAGACCAGGAGTTAGAGACCAAAAATCACCTTAAAATCAAGTCAGGATGGGAAAGGGAGAAGCCCAGAGAACCCTGCTCCAGGCACTGGGCAAGCCAGGAATTAATCTGAGTTTGGGGCTGCACAAAAGCTGTAAACTAATGAGAAGACAAATTCTAAATGGAAAGGAAAGGGAATTCTTTATTATCAGATTCCCCCAGAAGCACAGAATGAAGGGTGGCTGCCTGAGCTGCTGCTGAGCAGTCACAGTGAATAAAAGTCTGACAACACAAGTGGCCCTCAATTGTCACCCTGTGCAGTGTTACAAGAAATAATGGGTTTATAGCACCACACAAACTGCTGATATTTCTATTTTACATTTCAGTTGTGAAGAGCAAAGATGAAGCTGATCTGTCTAAAATGGCACCCAGGAATCCATTTGAGAAACCAGCACTTCTTTTCCTCCCCATCATTGTTTTAAAAGTTGTTTTCACTTGGCTCAGACATTGAAAAGCAAGCAAGGAGGAAATTATGCCCTCATTTGCTTGGTGCTGCATGAAAGAATTGACTGTGGTTATGTCAATGTATAAATATCAGCTCCTCCATGAGGCAGGAAGGTTATTGGTAATCGTTGCAGTCTGATAAAAATGCTATTTTCTGTTAAATTAATGTGTCTGGGTCCTGGTTAAAGTTGCTCATGTCTTGCAATAAAGAGCAATGTTCAGTTCCAGTGGTTATAAAGCAATGTTAATATGGGCTGGGGGGAGTTCTGTGCAAGGATCTTTGTAGCTCACAAAAAATGGCACTTAGCTGGGTTTCACCAGGGAAGGGAGAGGAAGGGAGGGAGGGAGGAAGGAAGGAACTGGAGCAATGTCCTGGGTTACACTGTAAAGATGTGCCCAGCAGTCTGGATTCTGTCACCATCTGTTAACCCAGGTGTGGCAGTGACCCTGATCTCTGTGGAGATATCCTCTGCTCATGGAACATCTGTTAACCCAGCTGGGGCAGTGTTCTTTATCTGCCCCACAGCCCATCCTCCCTCCAGGAGATCTCTCCTGGCCATGGCCATGCAGTCCCAGGCCATGGCTGATCCAATTCCATCATCCCATGGGGAGATGCTCCAGCCAGGGGGAGGAGCCCAGCATTTCCTACCCGGATCCAAGCTGGCATTGGGAACACCAGAGCAGCCTTTTCCCACTGGATCCCAGAGGAAAACCAGACCTTTCCACAGGATCATTATTTCAACAAGAGCACTTCACCTGGACTGCCACCACCACCCTAACCAGCAGGGTGTCAGGCTGTATTCTGACTCTGGCAGTGCTTTTCTATTCTACTATTGCATATATTTTATTTTTTTCCCCCCTATTAAATTGCATTTCTGACTTGGAGCCTCTTACTGGTTTTGCTTTTAAACCAGTACAGGCAGGGAGTAAAGAAAACAGCAATTACTCATGGAAGGGAGCAGTTCCCCTCTGTGCAGGCTTTGGGCACTCGATCACTTTTTATATTATCCTGTGGTAGGGCAATTGCTTTGATCTCAGCAATAAAGTTGGCTCAGCTCCTTCAGTTTTGCCCAAACCAAACTGAGATCTTTTTGCAGTGACTTTGGTGCAAACACTCAGAATGAATTCCAACAAAACCAACCAGTGCTGGCTGGGCCCTCCCCAGGCCTGGCTCTCGGAATCTGTTTTGTTTTTTTCCCCGAGCTGTGTAAAAGTTCTTGTCTGGCAGTTCGTGTGCCCGAGCTGGAATAAATCTGAGCTCTTTAGTTTTCTCGGTCTCAAGGTCGTTTATTCTTTTCTTATNCTGGCCACACCAAGGGCTGTGGTAACTGTAAATGAGACTGACAGCACTGAGGATTTAATTAGCATAGGCACTTTGATAACCAAGATGCCTTGGCAAGAACAAACAGAGCTTTGAAGATTACAAGAAGATTGGATCAAGTCTGGCTGACAGGAAAGAAGATTGAACTAAGCAGAAATGTAAAGTTTGTCTGTGTGATATTTAACTAAATGAATGTAGTAAAAAATTACTAGCCTTCCTGAAAATGGTGTATAAGCACTTGTAGCTCACAGTAGATTTGGATTCTGATCACGAATCAGCAGTCCCCACCTCTCTCTCAGTCACTGATAAAGGACTGATGAATTGATTGATAAGTTTTGGAGCCCATCACAGACCTCACTTGCCCCAGAGCACACCCAAGCAGGCCCAGGAGATCCCTGTCTCACCTGCTTTGAAGATCCACTCCAGGTAGCCGTTGAGCTCCCTCTCGATCTGCTGCTGCCTGCGGAGCTTCAGGAACGCCCGGCGGTTCTCCACCCGCTCCCGCTCCTTGGCAAACTCCCTGTGCGAGAGGAGAGAGGCAAAACCCATCACAGCAGGCACACAGCCCTCCCTCACAGCCCTCCCTCAGCCTTCCAGAGGGGTCAGGGACCCCTGGAGTCCAGGATGGGGGTGCAAACCACAGCAAGGCACTTATTGTTGTCCAACAAATGATTCCTCAGTGCTCCTCTGCCTCTCTCATCCTGAAAAAGAGCTGAAAAATTCCATGTGCAGGCACCACAGCCAGTCATGAAACACAAATTATCATCCTCAACACTAAAAACCATCCTCCAGCTCTCTCCACAGCACAATATCCTCTAGAAACCAAGATTGTCACAGACATCAGCACTTTTCTAAAGGGTTCTGCTCTTCCCTGTCAGCCTTCCTTCAAGTTTTCCCAGGCTTTTGGTGATTGTTGGACAAATCAAATGAGAACTGAGTGGGGATGGGTTGAGGTGAAATAGCCCAGATGTCCTGGGCTGGGGGTAAAAATGATCCTGCTATTTGCTAAAATCCCAGGGAAAGCAAGAATCTGGATATCAGCACTAGAACAGGGCAGGCAGAAAGGAAAGGTCATGCTACCATCTCAGATATCATGGCCAAGTGCATCCTGCTGGTCTAGCTTGAAATGAAGGTGACAAAAAAGTGCAGCCACCAGCCTGACAACTCACACTGGGGCCTTCCCCAAGGTAATTGCTGGCACCTCTGGAAATTTTCTGACTTTCTGGAAGGTGTCCAGCTGCCGTTTATGGAGCTCTGAGGCAGCCCCTGTAGACACTGGAGTGTCCCCCACAAGAGCTTTGTGTGGATAAATGTGGGATCATGAGGCATCAGCCCCCCAACACATCTCAACTCCTCTGTGTCCTTCACACCTTCAGTTAATTAATTAACTAACTAATGGTTTTCACTAAAATCCCACCTAATCAGCTCATCAAAAGCCAGCAAGGAGCAGGAGCTGGGAGAAGGGTGGAAGAATGGGGGAAAAGGAGCTCCGAGTGTCAGGGGCAGCTTTGCATCCACAACCTGCAGCTGCTCCTCCAAAGGTGCCACCTTTCCTTCACTGGGCAGGAATGTGACCCACGGAGAAGGGACTGAGGGATGGGAGAGCTGAGCTGGAATCCTCATTTTGGCAGTAAATCCTGAGCTCCTGACTCCCCTCTCCTGTCCCCCCTGTCAGGACAGCCCCTGACCCATCCTTGGAACAGAGGGAGACAAAACTCTGAGCTGACAGCTCCTCCTTGGCACTCAGCACGTCCCCAGGGTGATCCAAGATCCTGTCAGCTGGGTCACCGCTCTTCCTTTTTCATGCTCTCATTCCTGCTTCAGCCCTGCTGCCTGGGGCCAGGGACCTTCCCTCAGTCTGGATTTGTGTCTGGAGCAGCAGGAATGAGATCACACAGCAGCCGGTGACAATGTGCATTTCATTTTCCAGAGGAGGTGTTACAGCTCACGTCAGCACAGATTTCCCAAAGGAGGAGACAACAGCAGTGGGAAGTTTCCTGGAGGAACCTCGAGGGCAGGAAGGACAGCAGATGAGCCATGGCACTGCTCCCTCACCCCCCAGGAGCAGCAAAGGCTCCTTGCAGAGCTTTTCATCTTCTGCCAGGTCCTATCTGGCCTGAGGACAGTAAAAGTTACCCAGGACTTGTCCCTTTTATCACAACTTTATATTGCAGAATCACAAAACAGAAAGGAGCCACAAGGATCAGAGTCCAAAATCTCAAGTGGAAGGTCTGTACTTTGAAAGTGTAAGAAAATGAGGGAGAAACTGCTGGAAGTTGCAAACCTTCAGCAGTTTCTGTACAGCCAAGCACAGATCTCCCAAGGCACCAGTGAGGTTAAAGCCACCTGTGCCCTCCTGTTCCCTGGACTGGCAGCTTTGGCCACCTCAGGATCCCAGAATGGTTTGGGTTGGAAAGGACCTCAAAACCCATCCAGTGCCACCCCTGCCATGGCAGGGACACCTCCCACTGTCCCAG
>VXBI01003629.1:24844-58226 GCA_013397375.1 Toxostoma redivivum
AGCTCTCCCCCACAGCACCCCCAGGTCCCTCTCCCAGGGCTGCTCCCTCTGCTCGTCACAGCCTGGGCTGATCCAGGGGTTGTCCTGACCAGGGGCAGCTCCAGCACTGGTGACACCTCCTGAGGTTCCTGTGGCCACTGCTCGAGCTTGTCCAGGTCCTTGTGCAGGCACTGCTGCAGAAGTTGGGATGTAACTTCCAGGAGAAGGCAGTTCCTTGGGTCTCTGCCCATTAAATTCCTTCTGAAAGCTCCAGAGCTGCTGCACAATCAGGTTCAAGCCTGGAGGGTCTGATTTAGGATCTTCCTGGTGAATGGAGCTCCACGTGTTCTTTCTCATTTCAGGAGGTTTGGTGAAGCTGGGACTTGTTAAAAAGAGAATTTTCTATATGAAATGCAATAATAAACGATGTGTGTCTCTTGCACTACATCCATCACCATTCAGGAACTGAAATATTCTCCATTTGCTGCAACTGGAAAAGTCCCAGAATTTCCCTTTGAGAGCTCTTCAACAAATTTCAGAACACATTCAAAGAAATGGGGTGAAATTATATCGAAATGCCATATTTAATCTAAAAATATTTCAACTGAAGTTTCCCTGCCAGCTCCAAATGAAAACACAGAGAGCCCCATGGGAAGGGTTGGGAGCAGTAAATAGGTTTCCTCTTTTATTCAGCATAATTCCCATTTATGCCATTGACTTGCAAAAATCTCCCAAATCACCAAAAAGGAAAAGCCTGAGCAGGAATTTGCTGCTTTCTGCCCAGTTCTGCCTCCAGGATTTTTTTTCAGAGCTGGTTTTCCACCCTTTGGCCAGTTCTGGAGTGTGTAATGATGTTTTTGGTGAGGCTGGAGAGGTCTCAGCCTCAGAAGCTGTGGCTGCCCCTGGATCCCTGGGATGTCAGGGCCAGGCTGGATGGGCTTTGGAGCAGCCTGGGACAGTGGGAGGTGTCCCTGCCCTGCTGTAGCTGATTCCACGGAGCCAGCAGGAGCAAACAGGATTCCAAGGCAGTGCATCCATCATGGATCAGCCTCCATGTGTCACATTTTTCTCCTCGAGGGTGGCTGCTGCTTAATGTCACCAGGAAATGGATGGGTTGTTGCTTTCCACCCTGGTGGGTGGAGGAGTGAAATCAGTCTGGGTGTGAAATATTCACTGGAACAGCCACTCCAGGGCAATTCCAGAGCCACTCGAGAGACAGGGGCAGCTCCTGCATAACCACCATGGTCAGTAAACACCATCAACGAATGACATTCTTACAAGTGCTTTACCCACGCTAGCCCTAAATTAAAAATCCTGTCACACCAAAGAGAAGAAAAAAAAAATCAACAAACCCCAATCTTCATCTGATAAATGTGTGATTAACTTTGTGTGTGACAGCAGGGAGCTGGGATGGAGCATCCTGATGCGATGCTCCTCCTGCTCTGGGTTTTATGGCACACGCCCAGTGCAAGTCTGATCCATCCCCAAACCGCTGCAATTCAGGTTTGCTGCTCAGAAATCAGCCAGAAAATCCGCCAGAAACGCTTCCCGCTGGCGGGGAAAGGCAGGGACAGATGAGACAGCACCGCTGTCATCCTACCGCTAATAGTGCTGCTGATTAGCGACTCGTAATTACAGCACAGGTAATTAGCTCCTCATTGAGAGGGATCCCACGTTCAGATCTCAGGAAATCTCAGATTTTACTCAGAGCAGAGTTGGAGTGTTGGTGAGAAAGCAGCAGATCCTGGAAGGACTCTGCTCCTGGAAAGCAGCTGGGAAGAACTTTAGGAATTTCAAGTCTTCAAATTAACGTTAAAAAAATAAATTAAAAATCCACTGAGTTTCAGGATTGGCTTCGTCTCCAGCCCGAGTACATCCAAGGAATGCATAAAGCTGAGCCTGGATGGCAGGTGACACTTCAGGAGGCATGGGGACACCTCAGGAGGGATGGGGACATCTCAGGAGCCATGGGGACACCTCAGGGGGCACAAGGACATCTCAGGAGACATGGGGACACCTCGGAACACACAGGGACACCTCAGGAGGCACAAGGACATCTCAGGAGTATGGAAGACATCTCAGGAGGTGTGGGGGACACCTCAGCACACATGAGGACACCTCAGGAGCTGTGGGGACACCAGTCCTGCCTGGAGGAACAAGAAATGCACAAAGCTGAGCCTGGATGGCAGGTGACACCTCAAGAGGGATGGGGACACCTCAGGACACATGGGGACACCTCAGGACATATGGGGACATCTCAAGATGGATGGGGACACCTCAGGGGGCATAGGGACATCTCAGGAGGTGTGGGGACACCAGTCCTGCCTGGAGGAACAAGAAATGCACAAAGCTGAGCCTGGATGGCAGGTGACACTTCAGGAGGCATGGGGACACCTCAGGAGGGATGGGGACACCTGATATCTCTGAAATGGGTTTTAACGTCTCTCCCAACCTCAAGCCAAACAAGCAACAAAAGACAACAAACAAACAAACTCAAGTTTTTTACAGCACTTGGAGAGTTTTAGCAGACAGCTTGAATTCCTAAACTTCAGGGTAATGGGAGAAATGGGTCAATGACCCTGAATTTCCTGAATAACCACCAGGGTCAGAAAACTTAATAAACGAATGACATTCTTACAAGTACTTTATCCATGCTGGCCCTAAATTAAAAACACTGTCACGCCAAAGAGAGAAAAAAATAAAATCAACAAACCACAATCTTCATCCCCTGGGTGTGTGACTAACTTTGTGTGGGACAGCAGAGAGCTGGGATGGAGCATCCTGATGCTCCTCCTGCTCTGGGTTTTTTGGCACAAGCCCAGGGCAGCAGCTTGTGCAAGACAGGTCACATCCTCAAACCCCTGCACCTTCTGCACTTGGGGGGAAAATAACTGTGGAAATACTGTGGAAAACAGTAAATTCCTCGTGCCTCAGCAATGGGGAAAGAAGGAGGGAAACAGAGGCCATGAGTTTGGGATAAAAGGAGGCTGCACCCTCCAAAACCTCGAGAGAAACCCTGCAGGGACAATGCCCCAGGGGATTATTCCTTTATTCGAGTAAAGCTGCAGCACTCCTGTGGAGGGGGCAGAAACCATTTCTGAAGCAGAGCCCCTCTCCAAGCCCCTGGAAGATAAAACCTTAAAGATTGCTTGCTTAGAGTGACCAAGACCAAAAAGTATTTTGCCCCCCCTTGTAGACCCCTGTGTTTTCTTTCTGTAGTATTAGTGTTAGTGGTTCATTTTCCTCTTGGTTAATTTCTCAACTAAAGTCCTTTGTAGATTGGTTAGTTTTAGAATCCCCTTGGTAAAAAAAAAAAAAAAACACATAAAAACCCCTTAGAAACCCCACCCATTTGGATATGCTAGACTGGATCCCTCCATAGAATAAACTTTATGCAAAATTCCTGTCTGTATATCTCTTTTCTCTGCAGGCTCAGAAGGAACTTTGCAAACAAAATTCTATCTGGGCAAGGCTTGCAAACGTGCCTTGTCACTGAGAACTGCCTGGGCAGTTTTGGGATCTCATGGAGGCCCCAACACCAGTGACACACTCCTCTGTCTCCTTTATGGCCACTGCCTTTTCCCAGCGGGATTTTCCACCCCCTAAGAGGCTGCAGAGGAAGAGCAGGATCAGAAGATGCTCCTGTGGCACCCCAGACACTGCATAAGAGAGGTGAGAGTGATGCACTGGCATCTCCAGGCAGTGAAAGCACAGCTGGGGCTCCTGGCAGGCCACAGCCACTGCTCAGGGCTGCACATCCCCCAGGAGATCCCTGGGGAGCTGCTCAGCACTGGCACCACACACCTCCCCAGTTCCCATGGCCTGGAGCATCCACAGGCAAGCACAGAATTGCATTGTAAGGTCGAAGCCCATCTCCTACCATTTATTTTGGTTAATCAACTATGAGAAGGAAACAGAGAGTTAATTTTTCCTGTCCCTCTCAGCTCTGTTTTTTTATGCTGGGATTTGCCACCTTGCCCCAGTCCAGCCAAATTCTGACTGCTTGGGTGAGCCAAAGGAGGCAGATTGCTGCTGAGCAACCCCTCCTCGTGCTCCTGCCATCCTCTGGGTCCTGCAGTCCTTGTGGGATTGGGTTTCCCACCCCAAACACAAAATCCTGCAAAACTGCTCCAGTCAATATTCCCAACATTTCACCCCCAACCACAGCAGCACCCATGCACTGTAGAAAAGCAGATTGTTGCTCTGGGAGCAGAATTTGTTCTGCAGGTGCAGAACTCTGTGTTTTGTCTTCCTGGGGAACAGCAAATCCTCTGTAAGGGGAGGCCTCTGCAGGGTGCACCAAAAAAAACCCCAACACCTTTGTGGCTGGGACTGTTTGTGCAGTGAAGGACACAAAGCCTCAGTGGGGTTAAACATTTATTTTACCTTCTGCAAAGCTGATCTTTGAAAGGCAGAGGCAGTGAGGGGGTCTGAGCAGACAGAGCCCAGAGAGAGGAGGGAGAGGGGCACTGGGAAATGGGAACAGGGAAAAGCAGGTGCTCAGTGGCCTGGCTGAAGGTGCAGGAAGAGCCTGGGGAGCTGCTGAGCATCCCCACCCCTGCTGGGTCCTGGTAGGGCAGAGGGAGGACAGCAGGATTGCCCAGATTGAGCAGGGACAGGGGACACTGCCTCTCCTCAGCTCCTGAAGCATTTTCCTTCAGCAGGGTCTCTGTCACCAGGGTCCCAGCAGCACCAGGGGCTCTTTGATCTCTCAGAAGACACAGCTCAGCCCACAGCCAGCTCTGAGAGCCTGGAGGGGCTGCCAGGGAGGAGCAGCCCTGCAGGGATCAGATCAGGCACCCCAAAGGCACCAAGCTTTGGAGTTTCTCACTGGAACTCCTGAAGGACAGGAGGAAAGGCAGCCACAGCAGCAGCAGGAGGCAAGGGACAAGGGGAAGGGATGGGGAGAGGAGGGACAGATTTATTCCCTGTGGCACACAAAGCTGGGAGGATGCTGGTGAGTTAGAAATAAACTGTTAGAAGTTAGAAACTTGGCTCAGGGAAGAAAAATCTGAATAGATCCAGGAGTGAATAGAAAAGCAGTGCAATTTCCAGCTGCCTGGACATGACCCAGAGCTGGGAAGATGCAAACCCAAGAGGACAAATCTTAGCTGGCATAGCTGGCACTTGGCACCCACAAACAGAATGACAGGAGAGCATCAAAAACATTGATTTCTTCTCCATAACATCAGATCTTCACCACAGCAAGGATCAGGAAAAGTTCAGGATGAGCTGACTTCGATTATTCTCATCCACAGACAAAATCCTCAGAAATCTGCAGGCAAAACTAAAAATAATTTGATGCCTCTGACTTCCTGCTCTGAAAACATGAATAGAGACGAATGTGGTGTATTGTTAAATCACTGGTTTCAAATAGTTCTAAAAATCAGCACCAGGTCACCACTGAACACAGGCAAAGCATCTTGATTGGAAAGGCCACATGGAACAAGAAGAAAAAGCATGGAAATGCACCTCATTTGGGCAAGGAAAAACCTGAGGCAGGTGCAAGGAAGCCTGTGGGGCACAGGGAGAGCACACTGAAAACTGCTGGAATGGGAGGAAACCAAACAATGGATTCACCGAAAAGCCAGAATTTTTTAAGAATTCCTTTGTGCTGGTGATAGTTGGCATCTCTAAGATAAGTTTCACTGCAGTTTGCTGGGAGGTCAGAATTTATTAAGGAAGGAAAGCCCTGAGCTGACAAAGCTCTGTGGCTCCTCACCCACCCCAGGCTGTCCCACCAGCTGCTCAGGCTCCCAAAAATCACATTTCTGTTTCTATTTCACCTGGAGCTGCAGCCAGGCAGGATCCCACTGGAAAGGTCCAGCCTGAGCCCAAAGAGCTGCTTAACCCATCCCAATATCATCAACCCTGCATGGGGAGAGCTGCTCCTGCTTCCTCCTCATTGCTCTAGAGAGGGGAAAATTCCAGAGAGGGGAAAATTCAGCTGAAAAGGGATGGAGTATCTCAGAGAGAAACAGCAGTCAGGCTCCAGGGTCACTTCAATCACAGCAACCAGGGGCTTCACATGCAGGCCAGATTTGGGAAATGTCCTGTATTTCTGGGAGGAGAAGAGGAGCAGCACACAGGTGAAGCCTTCAATGCACCTTCTCCCTCCTTTCCTCTGTCTTGTGCCAATTTGACTTTGATTCCCCCAATCTGATTAGAAAACTGCAAGTGCCACAGCTGGGCAAAGCTGGCTGGAAGGAGGCACTGACCAAAAAAAAAAAAAGGAGTTCAAAAGCCCCATTTATCTCCTTGCCTCAGCCTGCTGCAATTGTGGGATGAACCTCTGGTTCTGTTCAAGTTTCCACTCCCAGAACAAAGCAGAGGCCCCAGGAAATTCAAATTTAGGTCTCCTCTGTATCATTTTTGTGTTCCAGACTTTGATTTCCGTTGTGGCTTAAGAGAAGGGCAAATAAAGGAAGTGCAGCTCTCCTGGACTAAGAAGGAGCAAAGGACCCACATTCAGTAGGATCAGTCACTGCTCTCTGCCCCCTCCTGCAAGAAACACACACTTCTCCCTCATTTCATGTTTGCAATGATGGCTTTGTTAAAAAGGGTGATGAGCAAAGAAAAGGGAGAAAAAAATCTGCTTTTTTCTTCTCTTTCCCCTCCCTTTTAAGCACAGCCGTGGAACAGACTAAAAGCAAGGAGAAAGCCAGGATCTCATCTCTTTCCATGATGCAGCTTTTCTGCAGCAAATAATTAACACCAGGCAAAGTCAGCTCACAGCAGGTAGAGTGAACTGGGAACAAATGTGCAGGGAAATGAAGGATTGTCTCTGTAATGAGGGGAAGGAGGACAGAAGAACACTTTGCCATTGTGACAAATTAATCAGCACCGCTCTCCTCCAGCCCCTGCATGTCTTGGAGGTGGAGGTTTTATGATCTCAATCTGGCAAAAGTCCTGAGGATGGGAAAAGTTGTCATGAAATTCAGCAGGGCAAGTCCCTGAGGCAGCTGGGGAGGGTTCAGGGAGGTCAGGATGGGGCTGTGCTGGCTCCAAGGAGCTGCTCCAGCACCCCAAAAACCTCAGAGACCCTGAGACAGCAGAGACACAGAGATCCCCTGGGAGGGTTTGGTGACATGCAGCATCCAGGCTCCAGACTGCTCGGAAAAGGGAGAGAAAAAGATTTAAATCCCTTTTTCTGCCCCTTTTTTCCCTGCCTCTTGTCTCCTGCGAGGTGCCAGCACAGCTGGAGCTGTGTCCCCTGCCAGGGTCCCACTGGCACAAAGCTGCTGCACCCATTCCAAACATCTCCCCACAGTCCCTGTGATGCCTCAGGATTTCAGCTTTTATAAATTTTATATATTTGTAACCCTGCAATTCTTTAGTAGATACATATATTCTCTATAATATATATTACATAATATTGAATATTTTATATATAATACATTTATATATATTTCTATATTATATATATATTTCTAGATCTATCTTTATATATCTATCTTGTATATGATATATAGTATATTCTTTAGTGTAGAACTCTAAACTCCACACCCAGTGTGAGCTGCTGCTCTCCCATTTTGGGCAGACACAACAATTCCTCTCCAGGCTGGCAATCAAGGACACCTCACTGCCTCAGNGCCCCATTTATCTCCTTGCCTCAGCCTGCTGCAATTGTGGGATGAACCTCTGGTTCTGTTCAAGTTTCCACTCCCAGAACAAAGCAGAGGCCCCAGGAAATTCAAATTTAGGTCTCCTCTGTATCATTTTTGTGTTCCAGACTTTGATTTCCGTTGTGGCTTAAGAGAAGGGCAAATAAAGGAAGTGCAGCTCTCCTGGACTAAGAAGGAGCAAAGGACCCACATTCAGTAGGATCAGTCACTGCTCTCTGCCCCCTCCTGCAAGAAACACACACTTCTCCCTCATTTCATGTTTGCAATGATGGCTTTGTTAAAAAGGGTGATGAGCAAAGAAAAGGGAGAAAAAAATCTGCTTTTTTCTTCTCTTTCCCCTCCCTTTTNGGCCCCAAAAGGCATCAGGTGATCCCATAAAGCTCAGGTGTGGCACATCCAGCACGGAGCAGCTCCAGCCCAGCCTTGGGAGCATCTCAGGCTCAGCTCCCACAGCCAGATGAGCAAACCCTGGCAGCAACCATCCCTCTCCCAGGCTGGAAACACCTCAGGCTCCACCATAAATATCTGAGGACATGACAAGCAGTGTTTTTCCCACTGGAGAGGCTCAGACTCCCGGATCCCAGTGCATCCCTCTGGGACCGTGCCCTCCCTGGCTACAGTTCTGGCTGTCTCACCACCCCCAGCTCTCCCCCCTCGAATCCCTGCCAAAAAGCCCTGAAATAAGTTCAATCATCTTCCTCCCAGCATCCCAGGATAATGTTTATCCTCTTGCATTGAGTAATCCAAAGCATCAGAACAGTTCACCGATGTGCTGTGTGCCATCATCCAGCTCATTAACAAGCAAAATTAATTCCCGAGCTGGAGGAAACTCCGTAATCCCAGAGCCTGTGGAAAAAAGCTGGGAGCTGGGATGAGGGGAGGCTGAGGGGAACAGCAGCAGGAGGAGAAAAACAGCCCTGAAGGGGCTACTGAGAGAGGGAACAGCAGGAAACCAGGGTGGGAATGGGGATGGGATGGAATAATGGGATAATGNAAGCACAGCCGTGGAACAGACTAAAAGCAAGGAGAAAGCCAGGATCTCATCTCTTTCCATGATGCAGCTTTTCTGCAGCAAATAATTAACACCAGGCAAAGTCAGCTCACAGCAGGTAGAGTGAACTGGGAACAAATGTGCAGGGAAATGAAGGATTGTCTCTGTAATGAGGGGAAGGAGGACAGAAGAACACTTTGCCATTGTGACAAATTAATCAGCACCGCTCTCCTCCAGCCCCTGCATGTCTTGGAGGTGGAGGTTTTATGATCTCAATCTGGCAAAAGTCCTGAGGATGGGAAAAGTTGTCATGAAATTCAGCAGGGCAAGTCCCTGAGGCAGCTGGGGAGGGTTCAGGGAGGTCAGGATGGGGCTGTGCTGGCTCCAAGGAGCTGCTCCAGCACCCCAAAAACCTCAGAGACCCTGAGACAGCAGAGACACAGAGATCCCCTGGGAGGGTTTGGTGACATGCAGCATCCAGGCTCCAGACTGCTCGGAAAAGGGAGAGAAAAAGATTTAAATCCCTTTTTCTGCCCCTTTTTTCCCTGCCTCTTGTCTCCTGCGAGGTGCCAGCACAGCTGGAGCTGTGTCCCCTGCCAGGGTCCCACTGGCACAAAGCTGCTGCACCCATTCCAAACATCTCCCCACAGTCCCTGTGATGCCTCAGGATTTCAGCTTTTATAAATTTTATATATTTGTAACCCTGCAATTCTTTAGTAGATACATATATTCTCTATAATATATATTACATAATATTGAATATTTTATATATAATACATTTATATATATTTCTATATTATATATATATTTCTAGATCTATCTTTATATATCTATCTTGTATATGATATATAGTATATTCTTTAGTGTAGNTAGGGGATGGGGGTGCCCAGGGGGGCACAGGGCAAGAAACCACAATTAAGTCAGAAAAAGATTCACCGTGGGGCAGCACCTCTCAACTCCATGTGGGGGTTTTTCCTTCCTTGCTGCAAACCATGGGCAGAGTTCAATAAAAATTTCATCAGGATCATCCCAGGGCACTGTGTGGTCAGAAGTGAAGCTGTGCCAGCCCAAGCAGCAAATGTTTAAGGGACACAGGAGGGCAGCTGGGGTCAGCACTCTGCCATGGTTTGCAGTCAGAACAATCTCCTGGTGCCACCAGAGGCAACCAATCTTTTTTTATTATTATTTTTTGTGGAAAAGTTGTATTCCCCTTTATTGGTATCTAGATCACAAACACAGAGTTTACAAATGATCTAATAAAAATAACCCCCCACTGCAGTCAGCACAGAAAGATGTTCCAAGGGAAATACATTATGGATAAAATTCCTAAACATTTTCAGCACTGCAGTTGTTCCACTCTCAGAAAATACCACCTCAGTTGCAAGGTGCCCCAGCTTTTGGAATAGGGATAACATCACCTGAGGGGCTGGAGGGGTGGGCCAGCAAAACTTCAAGCAGGTGTTAAACTCCTAATTCCACCTAGTTTTCAATTATTTATTTTTATCATTTAAATTTTCCCCTTTCCTGTGTGTGTCTGTGACCAGGGAGTCACCCCAGCACAATTCCCAGCACATGGATGGGCAGAACACTGCCATGTTCTGAATTCCAGAATTCCACAGTTCACACACAGAAGGAAATGAGCTCCTGGATGTTATTGGTATCAGAAGGGAGAGGAATTTCCCCTCCTGCTCCTGCTCTCCTGGCCCTGTGCAGTCCTGAGCTCCCAAATCAGCTGAGGCACTCAGCAAAAGCTGCTGCAGAAGGAAATAATCTGTATTTTTCTGCTCTATTGGGTTCTGCAGGGCTGCTGAGTTTTCTTGGCTCACAGAAGAATCAAGCACCAGGGAAGGAAAATGGAAAGGGGGGGAGTGTAAAGTGAGGAGCAGGGAGGAAAATCCCCCACAAGGGACACGAAACCACTGCTCCAGAGCAAATGGGATTCTGAGTCCTGCTGGAGAGCCCTGGCTATTCCATAAAAATCCCCAGGATCCTGCAGGATCACAGTAAAGGCCATGAGGTGCACAGGTCATAAAAACCAGCAGCAAATTGCTGAGGTAACCCCGTTCAGGGCCTGTCTGTGGGTTCCCTAACCCTCAATCAACTTTGTTTTATTGGAACAGGAGGGGAGGGTGTTGTAGGGGTCTCCTCAGGAGCTGGGGCTGAGGCTGTCCCTGGGATGTGGTGGCTTCATGTCCTTGAGTCAAGCTCTGTCCTATGGAAATCAATTCTCTGTGCCTTTTTCCATGCAGACACCCAGGCAAAGAATAATTCCAAAAGAAATTTCTCTTTTTTTTTTTTTCTTCTTTTTCTCCATGGTGCTATCTGGGCTTTTGGCTGCAGAGCACATTGACAACAGTCTCTGCTTTCTGAGGGCTTTCCTTTTCTTCTGGTGTCTTCTTATCACTCCACCACTCAGATATAGAATTATGGTCTGGGTTAAAATGGTTTTAAACCTGATTTTGTTCCACCCCTGCCATGGCAGGGACACCTCCCACTGTCCCAGGCTGCTCCAGCCCCAATGTCCAACCTGGCCATGAGCACTGCCAGGGATCCAGGGCTGCTCTGGGCCTCCCCACCCTCACTGGGAAGGATTTTTTATATATTTTATCCCTTTTTCCTTCCCTGCTCACAGCTCCAAGCCCACCAGGAGCCCTGTGCTCCACACCTGTGCTCTGATGTTTATTTCCTCAGCCTCTCCCCAGGAATTATTCCAGGCAAGGACGTCAAACCACTGAGTGAAACAGAAATTAAAAGCTCCCCTCTGTGAGGAAGATTTTCTCATCCTCACCACTGACAAAGGGAATCCTGCACAGAGCTGTGTTTTTAAGAGCAGACACACATTTATATAATATTCATATTTTGCCCCAAGCAACAAGAGGCTTTCAGGAGAGTCACACAGAGGTCTCCAGCTCCTGCTCACCAAAGCCCTTTGATTGCAGCACAAAGGAGCAGCAGCCTGCAGGATCTGGGGCTGGTTTAAATCCCACTGTGGAACCAGGGAATGAGGCACCAATGAACCACACTCAGCCCTGCTGGGGTAATCCCTGCAAATCAGCCAGCACACAAACCTCTGATACACCAGGATGGCCTGCAAATGGATTTGATCAGTTATTGATCAGTTATAATGGATTTGATCAGTTATTGATCAGTTAGAGATGGCTTGGTTTAGTTGTTGATCAGTTATAAATGGCTTTGATCAGTTGTTGATTGTGATGATTATTCCTGCACTGCAGGGTGGGACACAGCCTCACCCACAGCCTGTGCTTTGAGGAGGAAAATAATAACAAAACAATACAAATCAGCATTGATATGTTCTTTGGAAAATGCTTTCCTTTCCCAGTCACTGTAAAAGAGAAGAGGAAAGGTGCAGCACTGAAGGGCTTTTACCACACAGCAGCAACAACTCATTTTTTCTTCCCCTGCTGCCAAGAGGCAGAAAAAAAATCTAGATTTTAATACATCTCTATGATCTTAATCACCTGCATGATCTAAGAAGAAACTCAGTGCAGAATGAGGTGCCAGAGTCTGAGAGCTTTATAGTCCTGGAGTGTGTTAATTCCAGATCACATCTCCCCAGATGCTGGGAATGTTCCAGCTTGGCACCCTGATTCCTGCAAAGGTCCAAACCCAAAACTCAGCTGCACCAAACACCAAACCCTTGGCTGACCCCTGGGGTTTGAGCATCAAGGGACCAGCATGTCCCCAAAATCCACACATTGGCCCAAGCAGGTAGAGATCAAACAAACAAAGCAAGTCAACAAAGAAATCAAATGCAAGAAAAGAAAAAAACATCACAAAAAAAAAAAACAGCAAAACCAAACCTTAGACCTTTAATTGCCTTGAGTGTGAGCTTCCCCTTTCCCCAGGCTGCACCAAATGCATTATCAACACTCCCAGGTCCCACCCCAGCATTTCCTTGGCCCCAGCAGGTTCCTGGTGGCTTTTCAGGCAGCACAGAGGTGTTGGCAGCACTGACCCAAACCAATCAAATCAGGATTCACTTCACTCTTGGGTCTGTACTTAGAATCATCTCAGCTCAGGGTTTTCTCCAGCCTGTCCCCATGCTAGGACTCTACAGAAATATCCCCTGTGAGGAGAGGACAGGGTAGGACATGTGGGAAGGGGACACAGCGTGATGTGTCACCCATCTCTGTCAGCAATGTCCCCCAGAGCTAAAATCAACACATCTCCCCTTTTAATATCCAGGTGGGGACGAAAATTCCTGAGTGCCTTACCCTGATAAGACGCCCAGCACCAAGTTGAGCATGAAGAAAGAGCCAATGATGATGAGAGGGATGAAGTAAAGCCAGTTCCAGGTATTTCCTGCAGCATCATTCGTCTGGAAACAAAGGGGAAAGGGAGAGACAAACACAAATGTTATTCCACCTCAGGAAGAAAACAGCACACAGAGCCTGCAGGGCAGAGAGATTCCCCTTGGAACTGCTCAGGAGTTCCCCACTGCTGTCCTGTGTGTCCAGCTGAAATTCCAGCCAAGGAACTGACTGTCCCAACATCCACACCGTGATTTTTCCTCAGCTGCAGTGGGCAGATCCCTCAGGTCTCTGTCAGTGACCTGATGAGGGATGGAGCTCCCAGGTGACACCAGGCTGGGTGGGATGTGGATGTGCTGGAGGGCAGAGGGGCCAGCCCAGGCTGGATCCATGGGCTCACACCAATGGCTGAGGGTCAGCAGGGATCCTGTCCTGGATCCAGGCTGGGACAGAGGGGCTGGAGAGCTGGGAAAAGCCCTGGGGTGCTGTGACAGTGGCTGGACATGAGCCCAGGGGTGCCCAGGTAGAGGCCACTGGCACCTGGGCTGTGCCAGCCTTGGTCCAGCAGGAGCAGAGCAGTGACCACTCCTCAAATCCTGTGTCCAGTTCTGGGCTCCTCAAGAAGGACCTGGAGGGGCTGGAGCGTGTCCAGGGAAGGGAACAGAGCTGGGGAAGGGGCTGGAGCCCCAGGAGGGGCTGAGGGAGCTGGGAAGGGGCTCAGCCTGGAGAAAAGGAGGCTCAGGGGGGCCCTTGTAGCTCTGCACAACTCCCTGACAGGAGGGGACAGCCAGGGGGATTTGGGATCTGCTCCAGGGAACAGGGACAGGAGGAGAGGGAACGGCCTCAGGCTGGGCAGGGGAGGGTCAGATTTGGATATTGGGAAAATTCCTTCATGGAAATGCAGCTCAGCCCTGGCACAGCTGCCCAGGGCAGTGCTGGAGTCACATCCCTGAAGGGATTTAAAAGCCATGTAGGGGACATAGGTCAAAGGCTTTTCCAACCTAAACAATTCCACAGCTCCAGGCTGACCCTGCTGCAGGACCAGAACACATTTTTAGGTGGCCTAAGCCTGTGCAGGCTCTCCACAGCAGCCTCCTCCCTCCCCAGCTCGGCTCTAACTCCCTCTGCTCAGCACCAGCAGCACATTTCCATCTGAGCTGGGCCACTCCAGCAGGGAACCACAGCCTTCCCTAAAGCCAGGCTGCAGTTAAACCCAGAATCTGCTCACACAGACAAGGAGACTGCAAGAAACCCAGGATTCTGGAATTCTACAATTCCACATCTGCTCACTCAGCACCTCGGGCTCCTGCCAGGCAAACCCACCCTGAGCAGGCAGCAGTGGGACGTGAACAGCAGGGAAGGGTGCTGAGTTTATGACAAAGTTTCTGCATTCATCAGCCACGAGGGAGCTCTCTGGGGAAGTGCTGAAAAGGAAAATGCCACGTGGGCATTGACAGAACCCCAGTGCTGAGGGAAATGCAAATTCCTCTCTTGTGCAGGAAGAATGCAGCAATCTGGGGATTTGATGCTGGGTGGAAGGAAAGGGAGAAGGGGAGCAAAAAGGAAAGTAAAGACCTAAACACATTCCCCTCATCCTTATCCCTCCTCCTGCAGAGGGTAAAGAAAAACAGGGAGCCCTGAGCTCATCTCCCTCCCCAAAGGCAAAGCCCCCAGAAAACTGCTCTCAAACACCAATTGGCAAAACTGATATTGGTGCCTCTAACTTATTATCTGTGATGCTTTCTGGCCAGTGTTTCCAATCTCCAAGAATAATTTTGTTTGCAGGATTCAGAAAAGGAAGCACTTTAAATGTGTTTTACATCAGCTGTGCATGTGCTTGGTACCACCTCAAAAGTCTCTGTATAAGAAGATGAGCAATGAACCCCAAAGAGGCAGAGTATTTCTCACAGGTATCACATTTACAGCACTGACACAAGTAAATTCTTGCATTCTCCTTGTCCTTCTCCCTCCCATGCAGAGGGTAAAGAAAAACAGGAACCCTGATTTCACCTCCCTGCCCAAAGGCAGAGCCTCCAGAAAACTGCTCTTAAACATCAACAGGCAAAAACTGTGTTAATTCTAACTGATATTGGTGCTTTAACTTATCTATGATGCTTTTTGGCCAGTGTTCTCAGTTGTATTTCCAAGAATAATTTTGTTTGCAGGATTCAGAAAAGGAAGCACTTTAAATGTGTTTTACCTCAGCTGTGCATGTACTTGGTACCACCTCAAAAGTCTAAAAGATGAACAATGAAGCCCAAAGTGGCAGAGAATTTCTCACAGGTATCACATTTATAGCACTGACACAAGTAAGAACCCTGGGAATGGTGAATTTGTGCATGTCTGCACAAATCCTTCCTCCAGGAGGGATCAAACACCAGACAAGCATCTCTCCAAACAGCATCAGGAATGTCCCTGTCAGTCATCAGTGGCTCAGAGGAGAGGAATGGGCACTCACCAACCTCACCACGACCCCCTGCTGGAGGCAGAACCAGCTCGTGGGGGACAAATGGATCTGGGAAAACGGGAGCAGCAATGCAGGGAAAGTTCTGAGCTGCCCAGTGAGGGGTTTGAAGGCCTTTGGAATACCTGACATCCCACCCCAATTCTTCATTCCCTGTTTTGTCCCTCCATTCTTCTCTCTCTTTGCTTTCAGCTCCCTCCTTGCCCTGTTCTCCTGGCCTGCATCTCTGCAGATGGGCTCGGAGGGAAGGAAAACTCCTCCTCAGTGCTTCCTTCCCTGCACACAGGAAAAGAGCCAGTGATGAGGAGAGGGATGAAGTAAAGCCAACTCCAGGTGTTGCCTGCAGCACCATTTGTCTGGAAGCAGAGAAAAAGGAGTGGGGAAGTGCCTGGGGCCATTTTCAGAGCAAGCCCAGGGTTTTATGTTTAGGGGCTGCTTTTCAGCTCTCATCTTGTCCATCAAACATCTCTGGTTGCAGCAGGCAGGTCCCATCCAGGGAGGGCTCCATGGGGCCCGTCCAGCCCAGGATATTCCACAGTTCTGGAGGGCTGGGAATGCTGTCAGCCAGGCAAGGGGGGCTGCAGAGCCCACGGGGAGGAGCTGGAGGGAGGAACAGATGGGAGAAGGGAAAAGCACATAAACATGCAGAGGGAGTGCAGCAGGTTCACTGCTGCCAAATGATCGTTTATCATTTATTTCTCCATTTGAAGCCCAAACTTGGCGACAGATCCACCATTCTGTGCCACGATCAAAGCCCTTAAAAATGAAATGTGTTGAAATAGAACCAATTGAGCAGCCTTCCCTGAGCATTTGCTGGGTTAGCTCCTGCTCAGGGCAGGGCAGGGCCTGCCTCTGTTTGCTCTGCCTCGCTCACGAGCATCCAGCACAAACTGCACTCTGGACAGGGTGACAAACACCAGGCAGCAGTGGTGACAAACTGCTCCTGGAAAAGCAGAGCCTGCTTGGATGTGCAGCACCTTTCCCAAGTGAGCTGGAGCCCAAGCACAGAGCACAGGGAGATGCTTTAATGACTCAAAACCTGTTGCTGCCAAGAAAACCAAACTGCTTCCCCCAGGGAAAGCCCCCAGAGTCTCACAGGCAGCTCTGTCTGCCCCAAGCCCTTCATCCACAGAGCCACCAAGCTCGCTCATTAAGCAGGAGGAGCCAAGAGATCAAATCAATTTTTATGTTCCAGCTACAACATTTCACTGCTGTAATGTCTGGCCGCCTGTCAGTGCCACTTGTGCCCACAGAGACGAAACAGGAGAGCAAGAGAAATGAAATACTCAACACAAGGTGCCAGAATTTCAGAATCCAGAAATTCAGGAGCTCCTGAGCCTTCTGGTATAAAACAGCCATGGGGCTCTTCATGAGTGCCCACACCTGGCACATCCCCTAAATGTGACAGCACAGCTCCACAGCTGCACAGAGGGAAACTGAGGCAGCTGAGGGGCACTTCCAGGGCCACAGGGATCACCACCTCAAACATCTAAAGGCCACACAAACTCTCCAGAACCTGGAGTGCTCTCCCTAAAAAGTCTGAGCTCTGCTCAGCCCCCAGCTGCTACCACTCCTGACCTGGCACTTGTAGCAGGATGTACCCAGTGTGCTAAAATACCCAAATACCCAAATCCCAATTCCTCAAAAGCATCTCACAGCCTGCTCCAGGTGTCTCTGCCCCATCACCCTGGAGCTGCTGTCCCTGCTCACAGCTGGGTGTCACAGGACAACCTTTCTCTGTTCACTCCCTATTGATGCCCTTTTGAGCTACCTAAAAACAGAGGGAAGACAAAATTAAGGGAATAAAAAGCAGTTCTGTTTATTGAAGGGCCTTCAGGTACATTTTGGGCAGATGAAGCCACCCAGGGATACACCCAAAATGGACAATGGGTCACAAGTTTTCTTATAAGTTTGGTTCATTTGCATATTGAGGGTTAATCTTCCAATTACAGCTCCAGGTAATGAAGTCATTTACCCCAAGTTTGCTCCCCCCAAACTCACTTTTGTTTCCATCTCTCAGGCCTGAGGCAGTGAGGTGTCCTTGATTGCCAGCCTGGAGAGGAATTGTTGTGTCTGCCCAAAATGGGAGAGCAGCAGCTCACACTGGGTGTGGAGTTTAGAGTTCTACACTAAAGAACTGCAGGGTTACAAATACATGGAAAATATAAAAGCTGAAATCCTGAGGCATCACTCTATTGGCTTTGAGCACCCAGGGGCTCTCTGCCCCCTCTGTGCAGTGCTGGTGTCCCCAGGCAGGGCTCTGTGGGGAATACTGGAGCTGTAACACACTCAGAAGCCAAAGGCTGCTGTCCTGCAGGGGGATTAATGCCCTGAGCTGCAGGGCAGGGCATTCTCCAGCACAGCACACGATGCTTCCCAGCACCAGGCCTTTTGTGAGCTGTCCAAGAGCAGAGCAAGGCCAGGATTAATCCTCCCTTTGTGGCTCAGGCACACAGAGCTGTTCAGGCACTGCTTCCCCATGTTAACAAGGAGCCAGCTGTGTCTGCTTATTAATTCATTCCAAGATATGTTTTGAAACAATCGACCTGAAAGCAGCCAACTGCTGATTTCCATGCTGCAGAGCCCAGAAATGCCTTTGGATCACCTTTCCTCTCCTTTCCTGCAGCCCTGGCCATTGCCCACCTCCCCAGGGCATGCAGGGCTGCCCCAAGGGCAGTTCCCTCACCCCTGGAAGTGTCCAAGGCCAGTCTGGATGGGGCTTGGAGCAACCTGGGCTACTGGGAGCTGTCCCTGCCCGTGGTGGAGGTGGGATGAGGTGATCTTTAAGGTCTCATCCAGCCCAAACCAATCTGGGATTCTCATGGTGGAGCTTCTTGCTGCTGCAGGACCAGCAGCAGCTCTGCTCCAGCCCCATCCCATTGCCAGGAAATGGCCAAAAAGCCTGGCCTGCTCCAGCATCCTTCTGCCATCCCATTATTCCATCATCCCATTATCCCATCCCATCCCATCCCCCTCCCCTGGCCCCCCAGGGTCTCTGCCTGCTTTTGGCTCCTTGCTGCCCACCCCAGGGAGCCCCAGGGCTCACAGATCATCCCAGATCCCACTGCTCCATCAAAGGGAGTGGAAATAAAATAACCTTTAATGTGAAAGACAAACAATTAAGGGGCTGCCACATAAATGAGTGGGGGTCAATAACAGGATTTAATTGGACAGATAGAGCCAAACACCACAGACCATTTGCTTTTACCGTGTTTATAATCAAAATACAAAATACAGCACACCTAGATTTACTCATCAAATCTAATCAATGGCACAGCCTGACTTATTCAGGGCAATTAAAGGGTAATATTCCCTTAGTTAAGTGCTTCTGCATTGAGAACTCTCAGCTGTCTTGGAGAGATGAACTCTCTTTACCCTCGGTCTGATTTTTCACAACTCTCTTCCTCACCATTTCTGATAATTAGCAAAGCTATTTATGGGTGATTTATTTCTATCTGCTCCTATTCTGATCTTTAAATGAACACAGAAATTACTAAGGTTAAAATCAAAAACATTACAAGCATGCACAAGAGCACATGGACCTGCTGCCTTACAATGAAAACAGGAGAACAAAAAAAATCTTTTAAACCTTGTGTAGCCTTTGTGACCCAGAAACACCACTGAGCCCTGCACTGAGGAGGTCTCTGCTGCACCCCCAGCCTGCCAGGAGGTGAAATTGGGTCACAGCCAGGTGAAAGGTGAGCAGCTCCCTGACTCCCCAGCAGAGCAGTGAGAGAAATCCCATTTCTGAGGTGCTGACCCCGTGTGCTGCTCCATTCAGAGCAGCAGGACCTGCAGGAAGCCTTTCCTTTCCCCATCCCAGTTTAAATGTGATCTTGGCCCCAGTCCAGCCCGGTTGCTCTGGTTTCTGACTCTCAGCTATTCCAGGCTGTTTTAGGAGCATCTGGTGCTTGGCTCTGCAGGGCAGCAGGGCTGGGGTGTGCTGACCCCCAGAGCCAAACCCAGCTGGCACAGGAACGTCCCCATGGATGTCCAGGGCTGTGCCACCACGGGAGGGACAGCAGAGCCTGGGCTGCTCTGTGGGAAGGACAAAACTGAAATGGGCTCCATGAAATGAGGGGTTGGTCCAAATGGTGCTGTGAGTACAGAGAGATGGGCTTGGAGTGTGAAAAACAGAGGCATCTCTGAGTTCCTCAGAGAGAGATCCAAATGCAGGGTTGGAATTACAGCCTTTAGAGAAATGAAAATATATTAAGCCACATAGACATGAAATAGAGGCTAAGCTTTAGTTTTGAGTAAGTAGAAATATTATTAAGTTGCATAGATATGAAGTAGAAGTATAAATCTTAGTTTTAAGTAAGTAAAAATATGTTTTTAGTGCCTAAAAGAGCAAAAGCCTTAGAATCTGGTGTAAAAACAAGCTTCAGTGAGAGCTCAAAAATGTAATAAAAATATAGTAAGAATATTGCTTACATTAATATACTTAAGTATATTAAGCAACCTGTTGGAGTCTGAAAAACAGAGTTCCTCAGAGAGAGATCAAAATGCAGGGTTTGAATTAAAGCTTTTAGAGAAATTAAAGTATATTAAGCCACTCATACATGGAATAGAGGTGAAAGTTTAAGTTCTAGATAAGTAAGTAAGAAGTTTAAGTAAGTAAGAATATGTTTTAAGTGCCTCAAAAAGTAAAAGCCCTAGACATCAGTGTAGAAAACAAGTCCCAAAAATAAGTCTCAATGAGAGCTCCAAAACATAGTTCTAGACATAATAAAAATATAGTAAGAATATTGCTGACATTTTCCAGACAGAACAGATAGGCCACATGCATAAACTTTCATATTAAAAACTAGAATTCTAATAGGTTTAGAAGAAATGCTTCAGATTTGTGTTTTTAGCTCATTGGGTAATTTGTAAATAAGAATCTCTGTATTGGAGTGGGAGCTCTCTTGTTTCTTCTTCCTCCACCACCATCATCATCATCACGACCACCACATGAAGAAGAGGAAGAAGAAAAGAGCAGAAGAAGAAAGGCCAGGGAGCTCCTGCCTGTGAGACTGCACAGGCTGCTGCTCCTGCCTGTGCCAGGGCTGTGCCCCAGGGAGCTGCTCCTGCTTCAGTCAGGACTCTGCTCCAGCCTTAACGTGGCTTCAGAGCCTTGGATTCTTGGATTTGAGACTGCTGTGCTCTGTAATAAACAACTTTACAGCAACAGCAGCTGCTCTGCTCCTTTGAAGATACAAACCCATGACAATCTGGACAGGTTGGGGTTCAGAGCTTGCCCCCAGCCAGGGTCAGTGGGATCAGCTGGCTCAGAGCAGGGAGGGGATTAATTAAATTAATTAATTAAAGAGCCCCCACCAAGCTGCAGGGGGCTGGGAGCCAAGCTCAAATACCAATTCTTAGGATTTCACCTGCTTGTGCCTTCTGGGGGAAAAACCCCTCAGCTGGAGGGTGCCATGGCTGGAAGTGGGATGGACAGGATTCCAGGAACCTCTAAACTTCATGCAAGGTCCAGACAACAATTTGAGACTGGAGACAGAGCCTTAAGCTGCACCAGGGGAAGTTTAGGCTGGGAATTAGGAAAAAATTCTTCACTGAAAAAGGGATTGAGCACTGGAATGGAGTCACTGTCCCTGGAGGTGTTGAAAAGCAGACTGGAGGTGACACTCAGGGCCATGGTTTCATTGACAAGAATGAAAGATTTCAGAGATTGAGATCATCAAGTCCAAAGGTATTTTCCCCCCAATTCTGGGATTCTGTGATCTGATCTCCCCCTAGAGCACATCCTAACTGTGCCTTTGTGGGGCTTTGGACACCAGGACAGACTCCATGGCAGAGGAAATGTTTCCTGGGAGGCCTTTGGGGTCAGCATTGTAGGAAAACCCTCAGGGAGTCCCCAGTGGGCTCTGCCCTCCCCTCACATCAAAGCCCTGAACTCCTGGGAGGAGAACTGCAAACCCCTGGCACATTTACACTCCAATCCATGCTCCTCTCTCTTTGAGCTGTTCCACTCCTCCTGTTCACCTTCACACACAGCTAGATCCCCTCCCCCTTTAGGATTCTCATTTTCCACCTTTTACTTTCCCTGACACGACTCAGAAAGTGCCAAAGAAGAGTGAAAGGAGGGATAATTCCCTCAAATACACCAACCCAGAGCTGGGCTTTCCTCTGAAAGCATCCAAATGCATAAAATCAACCCAAATATGAGAGGACTCCGGGTAAAATCCTCAAAGCTGGCAGCATTTTAATTTTGCACAATAGCAGTAGATGTAGGAACACGTTTTAACTGCAGTTGTTGCAAGCAATATTAATGTTAATTCAGCCAAGTTTCAATTGAAGCAAATCCTCTCCTTTGTTTCTCCCCTTCTCCAGAGCTGGGGAGGCTGAAAAAGCAGAACCACTGCTGTTTAATGCCTTGATCCAAAGGCTTATGGCACCAATATATCAATACATAAATATGCTAACAGGGTTTCTTGATAAAAAATTCATTCTTTCCCCAGCTAACGTGAACTCACTCAGCTGCTTTATTCATGAGCCTGCCTGGCACAGGGAAAGCTCTGCCACTGTCAAAAATAACAGGCTGGCCAAGGGATTCTACCTCTTTTTGAATGTTTTTATTTTGATTTTGTAGCCTGTCCTCTCTTTCTTTAATTTTTAGACAGCTGTGGGCTTGAATTATGGAAGGGAGCTCGGTGCAGGCTGTTCCTCCTGGGGACAGGTGAGGCACATGCAGGGGGAGGAAAGGCAGGTCTCTGCCTGGGGCTCTCTAGAGGAAGTTTTGCCCCAGCAAACTCCTGCCCAGCCCCTCTCTGAGCCCCATGGGCACTCATCTGGAAGAGAAGGAGGATTTAAGGCCAGCTCAGATGAGGCTTGGAGCACCCTGGTCTGGTGGAAGCTGTCCCTGTCCTCAGCAGGGAGGCTGGAATGAGATGAACTCTAAGGTCCCTTCCAACCCAAACCATTCTGTGACTCTCTGAAGATGCATTTTACACATTTTAGCACAAATCTAGAAGCCACAGAGCTCATGAGACCAATTCCAGCAGTTTCACAAAATGTGACTCGAGCTGAGATGCTGCAGGGGCAGCCAGTTCATCCAGCAAAACTCCAAATATTCTGATTCCCACCAGCAGTGCCTCAGTCACTCATCTTCAGGTTCCTCTGAGCACACAAAACTTGAATTTTCTGGAGAAAAATGAGAGGGAGGGAGGGAGGGAGGGAGGGAGGGAGGCCTCCCGTGTGAGTCAATGGAATAAATTCAGTGCTCTCTGGACATGTTTTTCTTACTCTGCAAGGGCTTCAGGTATCTGAAGAGCCAAAGCTGTCCCCAAATGTGCTCTGAGTGTCATGAGAAGGGAGAAATGTCCCCAGGTACAAATGTATAAAACACAGACAGATTTAGAGCCCTGCTCAGTGTGGCTGCTCAGGGACACACAAGATGCTCAGATAAGGATGCATTCAGACCCAGAGTTTTGCTGGTCTAGTGAGCAGATGCAGAATAAACTTTTTCTGCCCCTCAGTCAGCAGAGCCATTCCCAGAGCAATCCAATTCTCCAGCATTTGCTGGCTTTGAGCAGAGGAAATTGTGGGGCAAGGCCCAAAATCAGTGCAAATAACAACAGCCCTAAGGATAATGCACAGGCTTCCTCATCATCCCAATGCAGATCCAGACTCTTCTTGATTTTCCCTCTAAACTTCGCCAGCAAAGATTCCTAAGACATTTCCAGCAGCAGAAAATTGATTCAATGAATTAAAGCCTTGATTCCATTGTATAAAATCATAACCAAGGGCTGTTGCACACCTGCATTCTCCAGCAGAGGATTGGGAATGAGCAGAATATCGATTTATTTAGGTTAGGCCACCTTCTCATTCTTGTCTTCTAATGAGACACCTCCAGCAGTTCAGCTTTTCCTTAATTATGAGCAAAAAATATCCTTGTAGATAAATCTATGGCTCAGGAGCTGGAGCTGAGAGCTCAGTCCCACAGAACTGAGAGCACAGCTAAGCCCCCAGGCCCTACAGCCTTTTGTCAATGCAATCCCTACTCAGAACAAGATTCCAAAGGTCTTTTATCCCTCCCATTTCCCTGCTTCAGACAAAACAGAACAAAAAAGCCAGTTGGGCATGATCCTCTTGGCTCCATCTAAAGATGTTTCACAAGGTTTTGGGAAGACATTTTAAATAAAAAGGACCGTGCTATAGGAAAGAAAAAAAGGTTTTTCCTAACCACAAGCTTTGCCAAGTTGTTCCAAATTTGAATGAAAACTGCCTGTGAAATTCCAAATTGAAGCGTGAAAATATTTACTACAGTGTATATTCATTAAGCCTGTAGAGAATGATGAGAGCAGCTCAAAGCTGCTCCTCTCTGGATTCCAGGGGGAGGAAACAGCCTGGGAACAGGGAGGAACAGCAAAGGTTTTGCCACAGACCAGTTAATAAACAAACCAACCCCAGAAGGGGCAGGGGACACACAGGGGTTTTTTGGGATGAGCTGCTTCCCCCAGTTCCTGGATGATTTTCCTCCCCTGGCAGGGATTTGCTGGATTTTACCATCATAGAATGGTTTGGGTTGGAAGGGACCTTAAAACAAACCTCATCCCTCCCCTGCCATGGGCAGGGACACCTCCCACCATTCCAGGCTGCTCCAACCCCATCCAGCCTGGCCTTGGACACTGCCAGGGATGGTGGGTGCAAGCACAAGAAAGAATAAAGGTGTTACTGTAATTTAAAAATGGGTTTAAAAAATCCTGTTAAAGGCTCTGTCATGCCAGGAACTTTTATCTTTTGGAGGAAAAACAACAGATTGCCCAAAATGTGATGGCTGCCCTATTCCTGGCAGTGTCCAAGGTCAGGCTGGATGGGACTTGGAGCCACCTGGGATGGTGGGAGGTGTCCCTGGCCATGGCAGGGGTGGCACTGGGTAAGCTTTAAGGTCCCTTCCAACCCAAAGCATTCCAGGATTCCAAGAAAAGAAGCAGGGAGGCTGGAATGTCACAGTGGCAGACAGAGAACCATGGCACCTTCTGGCCCTGAGCAGCTCCAGCTCCCAGCTGGCTGTGACTCCCCCATGGAGCCCAGCAGGGTGACCACAGTGACCCCTACCCACTCACTGTGCTCCCTCACCCTGCTGGTGCCAAGCACACGCCCAGCCTTGTCCCCACATGGAGCATCCAGCTGATCCCACACAGCAGCCCCCAGCATTGTCCCATTCCAGCAGCTTCCCTGCCTGCCCCCACACCCAGGGCATTGAGTAAAGAGCAAAAACCTTCTCCCAGAGCCCCCTCAGCCTCTTCTGTTGAGACTTGGAGCTGCTGTCAGAACTACAAGACCAAGTGGAACCTCCATGTGTGGTTTTCTCAGTGTCACTCTGTGTCCCTGGTGCACAGGGATGGCAGAGCACTGGCTCGTTCTGGAAGCACCCAGCGGCCTTTTTCATCCTGGGCAGGACAGCAATGGTCAGGCACGCTCAGAGCTGTTTGTACCCTGGTGCTTTCATGCTGTGGAGCTGCAGCTGGATTTCTTCAGCTGCAGGCTTTTTTCTTGGCAAGCCCCCACGATTACTGTTCAGAGAGGTTTCTTTGCTTTTCAGAGAGCAGTTGCTGCCTTGGAGAGACTCTTGAAGTTTGTCTGATATATGTCACTCTGCTGCTGTATATCTGAAATGTCTCCTATTAAACCTGGAGGTGGCCACCCCACAGTCATTTTGAATAAATCTTCCCTGAGACATTAAATCAACCCCAGCAGATTCAGGGAGGTGCTTCAGCTCCTGCTCAGCCTCACACATTTGCTGTTCTGAGCAGGGTTGAAATTCTCCATCCTCTCAGGCTTGGAGGGAATGCCCATGTGGGCATGGGGTCAGCCAGGCTGTGTTCCCACAGGGATGGAGACCCAGTGTGGGCACAAACATGCAGCACTCTTGGCATTTAAATATTCCAAAGCTGTTTTAGCCTTAGGCTTGCTCCACACATTTCCTATTCCAGCATCTTTGGGTTTCTACAAAGCTTCCAGAGGAGCAGGCAGGCAAAGCCTGCATCCCTTAAAGGAGCTGGGAATTCAGTCCTTTGGCAAACAGGCCCTGCAGATTCCAGGAGGAAAACAGGAATCATGGATATCAGCCAGGGCAGAACTGGGACTGTGTGCTGACAGCTCACACAGCATCCAGCAGCTGTGCAGAGTCCTCCTTTTAAGCTTGTGCTGCTGGTTCAGTGCTCCATGAGGGATTTTTCCTACAAATCCCTGAATGCTCACACCAATTTATTACACTCCTGGACTGCTACACTCAACCAGGTCCCATTAGTAGCAAGTTGGTTACTCCAAAGCCTGGAGTGAGGCTTCTCCCTGGGGAAAAGGGAGCTGAGAAATCCATTCCATCTGCTGCTCAGGAGAGTTTGGACACAGAGCTCCAGGGAGGGGTTTAAGGTTTAAGAAATTTGGGTATTTTTACCCACATGGGTGGTAGGTGAATCTGTTTACACAAGAATTTCTGAAATTTGATGCTGAGATGTCTGTCACACACCAGTGATCAGCTAAGTGAATGAAGTATGACCCGAAAGACTGATTTTTCTACATAATAAATCTGATACTCGAAAAACAACAGGCTGTAACAACACAATGGGAAGGAGAAAGCTTAAATCCAGCAGGAAAATGGATGAAATCCACACCTCAACTGGCAAAAGTCTGTGTGCCAACAGCAGGGGACATGGGGGACACACAGCCACGTGTGGGCTCTCTCTGCTGGGATGGGTTTCACCCATCCAGAACTCCCACTGTGGTTTTGTACTCAAGTCAGTCGCTGGGCTGAGCTGGTTTGGGTTTTTGTGCAAGGGTTTGGTCACCCCAAATGTGCCCCTGCCTTCCAGTACAAAAGCACCATCCACAGGAGAGGTTTTTCCCTTCTTCCCCCCAGCCTTTCCCTCTCAAACCAGCCCTTCACTCAGAGCTGCTGCCAGGCTCTTGGCTGCCTGCTCCCAACTCTGCCATCACTGCCCTACTTTCCTGCAGATGATTGGTGATACTGAGCCACAAAATCTACAAAATCAACATTAACCCCACAGCTCCAGGCTGGGAATTATCATTTATGTGCACGCCGAAGGTGGCTGGTTCTTATTAGCAAATTCAAATCACCCTAACTCGATAGTGAGTGCAATTGAGCACTAACAGCATTAGGAGATTTTTCTCTCCTCTCTGAAGCTGCAGGGAGAAAGAGAAAGCACAATTACACCATGGCACAGCTCAGGAGCTCAGCTCCCATCTCCATCATGGGTGCACGACACCAGCATGTGACACGTGCCCTGCTGGCTCTGTCCCCAGCGTGTCCCCAGGCAAATGCACAGTGACAAGAGAAGTTCAGCACTGCTGAGCATCGAGTCCCAAGGGTAACCTCTCCCTAGGTCAGGGATAGAGGGGATTTTATAGTAAATGTGAGGCACAGCTCAGGCAGATACTGTGTGCTCGTGGCTCTGAGATGCTTGAAAAAGCTGAGATCAGAAGAGGCTGTGCTGCAGCTCATGTGGGACTGAGCCTGACTGGTCCTCCAGGTCAGACAACCATCACTGTACAACAGCTGTATCCCAGCTCTAGGCCGTGGGAAGCTTCTGTTTAAGTTGTGGTGACCCCAGAAGAAAAGTTCCCAAAGAGTTACGGGATTGCCCATGTAAATATCTAATTTGCTAGTCAGTTATCACCACTCCCAAATCCAGAATGCTCTCCCTTCCTTGTATCCCCACTGGCCCTCAGTTGGTGCATTGTTCCACCCCACCTGCCCCATGGACCCTGCTTTCCCTTACCCCAGCTCTGCACCACTTTCCCCTGTACCCACTGGACCCCACCCCAACTCCACTCCTCTCCTACCCCGTATTTAAACCCTGTTCCTCCCTTAATCCCTGTCTTCAACCACCAGCTCCTAAAGAGACCTCATCCCCTTGGTTGCCATAATCAGATTTTTGGGCCTCATCTCACTTTTACTTTCACTGTTATTAAAGTGTTTTATGTTACTAAGCCGTGGTCATCGCACCTCTCTTCTTTTATTTTGCCACTTATACCCTGAATATGCGAGAACCCTAAAAAGGATTGTCAGGGACCACCCTCAAACCCCATAAGTGGCTCCTGAACAGGGACCCACAGTGACATTTCTTCACACACCCGTGGGCATTGCATGTTTCAGCATTCATTTCTCACGTTTTGGCTCCTCCCTTCCCACATGTGCTCTGTTATTGGACTCCCCAGAGGGTGCTGGGCACTGCCCAGGCTCCCCAGGGAATGGGCACATTCCCAGAGCTCCAGGAGCTGCCAGGGATGGACAGGCTGGGATTGCTGAGATGGTGGGAAGGATAAGGATTTGACAGGAAGGTCTCACAGATATGTGTGTATAACAGAAAGATCTTTGAATGTAGAATCTAAAGAGAGAATAGAAATGAGAACAAGTTTTGATACAGAAGAAAAGAATTGCTGAGCCAGTCTGACTGGGTAACTAGAAGGCAAAGAGTGAGTTGGAAGGGACTTTTATGGCTTAGAGCAAAAGATAAATCCACCTCAAACAAAAGATGTTTTTACCAAGCAAAAATATTTTCACAGGCAAACAAGAAAGCCAATGTTCCAAGTAGAGAAAAGATCTCAAAATTTTCCATGGCAAGAAAACTGAAAAACAACATTTAGCTTAAATTGTAACATACTAACTTTTTGTGATTGGAAAATAATAACATGAATATGGTAATATTAGTAGTTAGGATAGGCTACAGGTAATAGTAAAGGTATTGATTGGTTGTTATGTTTTAAGATGCTTTGTAATAAAAAGTATTTAATGCATTGTAACCAGAACTAGAGTTGGCTCCAGATGAACCCACAGCTGTGGCTGAAAAGGCTGGGGGGCTGGGCTCTGTCACCCAGGACCTGTGAATTGCTGTATCCTCTGGATACAATAAACAGCATTTTAAATAATAAATAAATTGCTGTATCCTCTGGATACAATAAACAGCATTTTAAAGAGCCACCTGGAGCCCTGCATCCCCCGTTTTTGGCTCTTACATTGGGGTGTCCGGGCAGTGCTGGACTCTAGGCTCCTTTCAGCTGTGATTCTCTGATCTCCACCTCTGCAAGGACCCAGGGGAATCCCGAGCTGTGTCCCAGGGGAAGCAGGGCACCCCTGTTCTCATGTGCTCTGGTACAGCTCTGAACACAAGGCTGGCACAGCCCCTGCTCTGTTTCACTTCCAGCCTGGATTCTGACACCCCACACCCACCTGGGGCAAAACTTCATCCTTGGACAGGACAGGGAATGCAGGGACAACAAAGGAGCCATGTCAGAACTGTGCTGTGGGATTCAGAGTGGCAAAACAAAGCCTCTCCTTGTCCTTATTTCCCTGTTAATGTAAGGAAAACCCTTCAGCAGCTTTTCCTTTTGCTGCCTGCACACTTCTGCTGGTTCAACAGCTTTGCTGCTCAATATTTATTCATAAGGAGAGCTGATGGATGAAGGGAGTGATCACAGGAGACTGAGCCCACCCTAAACCTCCTCACCCCGCTGCTGCCAGCCCCAGGACACGCAGGCATGACACAACACTTCTCATTCCTCTCAATATTTAGCAGTTGTGGGTCTGTGATTTAGTGCATTGGCTTCAGGTCACTCCTAACAGAGAGCAGCCCAACTGTCATCAGCTGTACGAGGAGAGAAGAGAAATTCCAGTGCCACCAGTGCCAGAGCAATTCCAGTGCCACACACAGCAATTCCAGTGCCACCTGCAGTCCCACAGGCTCTGCTGGAGCAGTCACTGCAGCCCCAGATCAGCTGGGACAGTCCCCATGAGCAGAGCCAAGTGCAACCCCCCAGGAAATCCCAGTCTGAGCAAAGGCCCAGCAAAAAGACACCAAAGTCACCTGTAAGGCTGAATGGTTTCAGAGGTGCTTCAAGTGTGGAGGTTCTTGAGCCCTGAGGAACCTCAGGAGCAGCCAGGGAGCAAAGAGGAACCCACACCCAGGTCTGAGGTGAAGGGATGTGCTTTGTGGGATTTATTTCCCTTCTCTGTCTGTAGCACATCCAACTGCACCCTCACAGCACTGTCCTGGAAATCCCCTCATGGTCCAGGCAAGCAGTGCTGGCCACATCCAAACTCCTCCTGAGGATCATCACCTTGGATCCCAGCTCACACTCGTGAGTGATGGAGAACAAGAGGCCAGGCTTGACCTTCATAAATAAATCTTTCACTGGCACAGGGAGCCCAGAGCAGCTGTGGCTGCCCTGGATCCCTGGAAATGTCCCAGGCCAGGTTGGAGCAGCCTGGGACAGTGGGAGGTGTCCCTGCCATGCTGGAGGTGGAATAAGATGAGTTTAAGGTCCCTTCCAACCCAACCATTCCATGATCCTCTGGAACACCCCAAAAGACACATGGGAGCTCCCCAAACTGGGACAACAGTCTCTCCTGCCCCAACAAAACCACCTCTGGGTTGGGCTGGAAATGGAACAACAATTACATCCCAGCTTTTCATTTCTGTATCTTCTTAGGAATAAAGAAACTCAAAGGCACAAAAAGGAATGAAAAATACCGAGTCAATCATAAGCTATTTTAATTCAGGGAGTGTAAAGTTCCAGTTGGGATCCAATTTAAGGCAGATTTGTATCTTGTTTGAACTGTTCATCCCTACTCACAAGCACATTAGGTTAGGCCCAGTCCACAGTCTTGGAAGAGCCACTGGACACTAATATTTGTCAGTAGGAAATAGAAGAAACATGAAAATCTCTTGCCATTAAGATCAAAAGAGAGTGAGGGTGCACTTTGACATTTCTCCTCTCCTGTTTTGCAAAGCAAATTCCACTGTGGAGCTTTGAGCTCCTGGAGAGGAAAGAGGAAAGGTGAGAGCCGAGCTCATTGAAAGGCAGCACTGAGGCTTCTGACAGCTCCAGATGAGGTTTGACCCATGGTTTTCTGGGACCACAAACACAATTCTCAATTTCTTGGAAGCAGAGCAGAGCAAACTGTGCTGGAGGACAGCAAGGAGCCCCCACCCCTTCCCAACCCACGGAGGGTCCCACAGAAAGCTCCAAACTCATCCCTGCCAGCTCCCTCAGGAAGGCTCCCAGCTGGCTCCTCTTTGTAAGGAATGCTCAGACTAGCAAAAGAATCATTTTAATTGAGGAATTCGTGGGCAGGCACAAAAGTTTTCAGGCTTTTCTCACTATGCAAGAAAACAGGAGCTCCCCATGGCAACCAGTGGAGGGTTTGATGATGGACAATAAGGTTCTTGCATGGGCAAAACTGGGAATTACTGCTCAGAAAAGGAAACCAGAGTTGTACTATTGTCTCTTTAAAAGGTTTTCCACCTCCACAGAGCCCATATTAGCAACAGATGAATCACTGTCATTCACAAACACCAAGCATGTAAACAAGAGGATCTAAAAAGATCCAGAAATTATCTTAATTTGAAAACGAGATCTGGAGGGAAAGCAGGGCTCAGGAGGAGTCAGATCCCAGGGCACAACAGCTTCCCTTGCTGGGCAATGGCACTGTCCCTCCTACCCCAGCACAATGATTTCTTCACCAGACTCTGTCCTTGGAGTCCATCCCATCCCTGCAGATATTCTCCCTGAGCAGCACCAGCACCCCCAGCTCAGCAGCCCCTGCTTATTGTCAGAGCCCTGCTCAAAGCAAATTCAGCAGTACCTGGCACGTCCAGACCCTCCATGGGGACAATAAATCACATAACAGGCCCCAGAGCTGAGCCCAGCACCAGTTACCTCTTACCTCAGCACTGGGCTGATCCCAGCCTGGCACTGGGCTGCTCCCAGCTGCACAAAGTCAGGTCTAGGGCATGTGGTCCCTGAGCAGCATTGTCCCCACAAAAGCTGCTGCTGTAGCAGATTCTTCCCTAATTCCATGGTCCAAAAAATGCTCTGGACATTCTTCTAGGAATGTTCTGGCACATTTTTCTGAGGAAGGAGCTGAGGGGTCTCTGACCTGTCTGCACTGGGCTGGACTGAAAACCTGGTCACAGCACTGGGCTCCCACCCTGAGGAAAACCCTTGGGTTACTCCATTTTAATACATTCCCAGCTGATGCTGAAGCTTGGAATTAGCAGGAGGTGCTCCACTTGCTGGAATAAAATGTTCCTCCCCATCAGCAACTTTCCTAAATCACCTGTTGCTCCCTGGGCACTTTTGAGCACAAACCAACCACAGCTGAGACAAACCTGCAGCTCCCAGAAGAGCTTGGTTGGAGTCATTGTTCCAGTGCTTTTGTGCTGCTGAGGCAGCAAGGTCTTTTCCCCAGCTTATCATTGAAGAATTTCACCCTGCTGATGATTCAGCCTCTTTGCTCCAAGCATAAATCACCTCCCAGATAAAGCCTTGCTAGAAAGCTTTCATGGGCCCCAATTAAAAGGAAAAGTCTCTGGAAGTATAAACAGTGAATCAGCCAGGAAAAAAACGGGCTGAGATTGGTGAACTTGCTTTCTCCTTGCTCTCCTGATTCCTCAGTTTATCACAGGACAAGGAGTGAATATTTACAAGGTAATTTCTGACTATAAAGGCTATACTGAAGCCTTTGATGCTGTGACTTTCTAAATGTGTAGGAAAGCTGGGTCTGGACCACCTATAAAGTCACCTTTATTGGAGAATGGCTGAATAATCCTTCACAACAAACCCCTCACTTTTAGCAGACCTGACCCAAGCCATCAAACCCCAACCCCTCTTTCCTGAACACTTTTGACTCCAAACTCCTCAGTTTGCCCGGTGCCACCACAGACCAACCTTTCCAGCCACCACTCTGCTCCCAGGACAGAGCAAAGCCTCCCAGATTTCAATTAATGCAGTGGTGAAGCACATCCCAGCAGTGGCTGAGCCCTGACATCCCCAGCACAGACGGCAGCCCTGGCTCCCTGCACACCCCCCAGCAGGGAGGGGGCAGTGATGACAAAGCCTGTGCATGCAGGACGATCAATCCAGCAGGAAATGAATGGGCCATTAAGGAAGAAGTTGTAACCTCAGCCTTCCCTAATGGCTCTCAGTCCCAGACTGCCTGGCTGCACAGGGATTTGGGTCCCAGCAGGGCTGGCTGCTCCAGCAGCAGCAGGGGAGGGGTTTGGACAAGCAGGGGGCACACCTACCCCAACCAGAGCCAGCCTGTGCTGGTGGCACACAGGGAAGGGGTGAAGGAAGGGTCAGCCCAGCCTGGGGATTAGCAGCTTTTATAGAATCCAGGATTTGGGTTCAAGGCACTGTGAGGATCATCCCATTCCACCCCTGCCATGGCAGGGACGCCTCCTGCTCCAGCCCCAGTGTCCAGCCTGGCCTTGGGCACTGCCAGGGATCCAGGGGCAGCCACAGCTGCTCTGGGCACCCTGTGCCAGCCCTGCCCACCCTGCCAGGGAACAATTCCTGCCCAATATCCCATCCAGCCCTGCCCTCTGGCAGTGGGAGCCATTCCCTGTGTCCTGTCCCTCCATCCCTTGTCCCCAGTCCCTCTCCTGGAGCCCCTTTAGGCTCTGGAGGGGGCTCTGAGGTCTCCACACAACCTCTTCTGTGTTTTTCCTCTGTGTCCATACGGGAGATGCTTTGTTCCCAACTTTGTGGTCTCCTCTGGACTCACTCCCACAGTTCCATGTCCTGGTTATATTGGGGCACCAGAACTGTGTGTTTTTCCCTGCTTTCATGAGTTAGCAGGAGAAAAAGCTCCAGTCTTTTTTCTTACTAATGCTTAATCACAGTTTACACAGACCATATCTTGCCTCCCATGGTCCCACAGCCTTTTGCAAATCTTAATTAAGCAAAAGATTAAAAGTAGGTCCACAGCTCAGCTCTGATGAGCATCCTGCATCAGGGGAATGCTGCTCTCCTTGAGGAGACCAGAGCCTGGGGCTGGCAGAGAAACTTCTCCTGATAAAATTTTCCTGACAAAAACCCATTTTTCTCAGCAGTGGAGAACTCAGCTGGTGAATCAGAGCTCCCTGAACAAGATTGACTTCTGCCACTCCCCCTGCTCTGTCTGAGCATTTGTTCACTTACTCTACCAGTTCTGGACTCAAGGGGAAACATCTGCCAGATTCTGGGTCCAGCAGCAAACCTGGGCAGGTTCTGCACTGCCTGGAGCTGGATGGATGGATGGATG
>VXBI01003631.1:0-24759 GCA_013397375.1 Toxostoma redivivum
TTTATTTTTTAAATAAAATTGTATATAATTAGGCTTTCAAGAGACTTATTTTATTATAAAGGGCATAGCTAAAATAGGTTTAAAGCATCTTTGATCTTGTAAGACCAGACAGGGGAACAAAAGTAATGTGTCTTGTTAGATCGGGAGGTAGAACCAAAAAAAATTTAAAGGTCTTACTTGACCAAAAGCTTTGGGTCAGGGTATTGATTGCTGTATTGACTGCTTGAATTTTCTATCCTTCTCAAGTATGACAGGTACTATTTTTTCTAATCTGGAGGCAGTATATTTGGGAAATCCTTCCTGCAGCATGGAGTTTTTGCTGTAAAGACGCTTTGGAGAGAGTTCTCAAACCTTTTTGTATTTCCAGAGATGACTGAAACACATGTACAAACGCACTCCATCAATTTACTCCAGGGTGATGCATTTTTAACTTGTAATGTGAGAGAACCAGTAACATATTTATTGGTCTAAACCAGTGATTTAGCGAAGTTTCATAGTAAGTGTGACAGTGGTTTAATCAGATTTGATATCAAGGAGCTCTTAAGTGTTTACTGCATAAAGGACAGGGTGAGGCAGAACTATTAGAGACCCTGCTGTTGAGTCATGAGTTTCAAAAGGACCCTGTTGCTTTCAAAACTTCTTTCATGAGGGGAGCTCACATGCAGCTGCATCCAGACTTAGTCCCAGGCTTGGTCAACAGTTTATGTTTGAATGATGGCATAGGCATAATTAATCCTTTATATCACTTAGGTAGGATTTCAAAGTTTAAGATCCTACTGGTCACTTACCAAGGATCTCTTAAAACAGCTCCACGAATAAAATGAAATAGTGACAGAAACTTACAAATTCTCATTTTAACATCAAGTCCAGATATATTAGGATGCTGAAGAGAGGCATGTTCATGACCTAACAGTCTCAATTGCAGGCACCCTATTACTTTTAGCAAGAGATTCAAGGTGTCAAATACTTCTTTATTAAATATAGCCATGTAATAAACACTGGGGTACAAATCTGATCAACTATTAAGGGCTTCCCAGAAGTGACATATTTCCTTAATCTCCTCTGCAGTTTGACTGCTGCTGCTAAGAAAACTGCAGAATCTGGGATTTTCCTGTCTGACTTTTAATGGGTGTGAAACTGAAATAGTAATTAATTATTACCTGTCTTGCATGGATGTTGTGGAGGTCACATAGTTAATAGTTGTGCAACAGTTCTAATGTGTAAAGTAGAATGAGATAATCATAACTGCATTAGAATCTTCTGTGTAGGTTCTTGTATGTTAAATTTCTGTAATACAGCAAGATTCTTTGTCTGCATCTGTGTGTGAATGAAAGTGCAGGACCAGTGCAGCACTCTGAGAATGAAAGCTGAGAACAAAAAGCAGATCAAGGGGTTTGCTTTCAAATGGCCATGTCAGTTCTATCACTGACATAGTCAACAGGCAAGAGCTAGCCAAATGATAGTAAGCGAGCTTCAAAGAAAGATAGTAGCCCTGGAGATTTTGCAGCTAATCACAGATGATTAATGATTAAAGTTACTTTAAAAAACCAACTACCTTTCCTTTTTGATTGCTAATTATTCATGGAAGACTAAGAACAAGAATAAAATAAAGCAGGACAACACATTTTAAGCACTACAATAAAAGAAAAATTGATCACCTCGTTAGTATGCAAGCAGCTAAGAACAGCAAGGTCAGCTGTGCTAATTTGAGAGTCAGACTGGGAGTTTAGCAAAGCCTCTCAGTGCCAAGTGGATTATTTCAGAGTTTCAATTAAAGATGAACTGAACAGGTTTGCACATACTCGTGTATGACTATGATGGGATGCTTGCCTGCTGACATTGTTACCAAACAGAAAACTGGACTATTCCAGCACGTATAACATCAAAATATTTTTCTCTTTTTTTTAACACATGGATGGGTCTTCTCTATGACTATCAAGACAGTGTTTCCTGACTGGTTTGCATCTCAAAACCAGAAATATGTGTAAGCTTTTTTATTATTCACACTTTACTCTTTCACATTCTTATACCCTATTTACTCAATAGCGTAAACAAATCCAAAAGCAAAACCAGAACTAAAGATCCAGCAAGTATTTAAAACTTCAGGTAAGTATTTAAACAATGTCAGAACAATAAATAAAATCTTCTCCATTCATGTCTCTTTAGATTTCAATATCTTCAGGGCAAATATTTTGTATGGCTGGTTTCACTCTACCTCAACTCATTGGATAGGCCAAGGTGCTAGATTTGTATGGTTGGTTTTTGTTGGGGTTTTGTTTGTTTATTGGTTGGGTTGGTTGGTTGGTTGGTTACTTGATTTTTTTGTTTTTGTTGCTTTGGGTTGTTTTTCTTTGTGGTTTTCTTTTGGGTTTTGGTTGGGTTTTTTGGTTTGTTTGTTTTGGATTTTTGTTTGTTTCTTTGTTTCATGTAAGAATCCTTAGACCATAAAATCCTGATTCAGATTTATGTGGATGACTTATCACAAGAGTCCCTAGGCTTTCAAGTTCCTCACAGAGACAGAGATGCAGTGATTGCCTCAATGGGCTTTTAATCTTATATTTAATATAATATAAACAAGGGTCATCTACATGAGAGCAAAGAAATCAATGTACCAATCTACAATGTATTTTCAATTCTTCTACCGGGCAACTTGGAAACAAACTTAGTTTTATTGATTTATAGAAGAAATATCAATCACATTTCTGTATCAAAGCTACAATTCCTTCAGCGAAAATAATGTAATTTAGCTGTGTAAAGAACATCTACCTAGTTTTATATTCTATGAAAGTAACAGGGTATTGACTAGGACTCCTGTCATTTAAATCAAAAAAATAAAATTAGAGGAAGAATTGAAAAAAAGGGAGATATTTCATAGGAAGGGTTTTGAGAAGTCTTTCTCTGCATATGCTCTTCTAAAGTCAAAGAAGTAGAAATTAACTGAAGGAAAAGAGAGGCTTTGGTGAAAATGGCCTCTGCTGTTCAGGAAGGGAGATAAAATCCTTTGAATGCTGCTGATTTTACCACTGCAAAGCAGCAAGCAAAGAGTAGCATATTTCTGCTCCAAAAGCAAGAGCCTCCCTCAGGCCATCTGCAGTGCTACAGCAGATATATGAGATTTCACAAAACAGCTGATTTTCTCAGACTTTACGCAAGAGTGTCAGATCCCATCTACCACCATACTAAAAAGCCGCAGACCCCAGATGAGATAAGAAAGGTTACAGTTTGAAACTACATCTGAGACCATTGTCCTTTCCTTTTCCTGTCCTTCACCTTGTGAAGGGAAAAGACCAAGGCTATAAGCTACCACAGAAGTAACAAGAGGGAAAGCATTTTCAGCAGTCCTTTGCTCCCAATCCCAGATCAATCATTCTGCCTCTTAGCTGAGCAAAAGGGCATCAAAATGAGATTTGAGTGTGACGAAGGTTTAGTCGGAAAGAGAAGGTTCCTTAAGCAATTGAGCCTATTAGAAATATAACCAAAGCAAATGCACATGGGCAAATATATCTGCTTCTTTATTTGTCAGCGTTCCTACTTCCCAAACCATAGCAAATGGTGTTACTGCAAGACCCTCTGGTAACTGAAAGAAGATACCTGCAATGGAATGTGTGAGTTGCTATTTAACTGTGGAATTCAGCACTGCAGTTGATACATTCTAGAAGCATTAGAGAAGTTTTTGCTGTAAGAAAATAATAACAGTAGTATTAATATTACATTTATGGTAGAAAAACACAGCTGTAATTCTGATCTTGGTGAATCAGAAGTAGTTGTCATTGTCCTACTCTGAATATATATGAATTAGTGGAAATAATGCCTTGTTACAGTTTTGCCACTCCTGTTCTTGTTCCTTTCTGCCATGTAAGTGATGCAGTACACTGACCAAAAAGGCCTGTCTGACTCTATAAACACACCACACCTCTCCACTAGTCAGCTACCTGGAATAGCTAGTTAATGCTCTCATCTACATGGATTGCCTGTATTTTTAAGGAAACATACATGAAATGTATGTGCAAGAAGCTCTGTCCTAGTTTGTCACATTGTTTACAGCATTAAAGATGATTTTGACTTAAAAATCCTAATAAAAAAAATCCCAAACAAGCCCACACTCATTTGCAACCCTAATTTGTTATATCACTCTGAGATTAAATACTCTTTACCACTCTGTCTTGTTGGATTCCTGCAAAGGAAAAAAGAAATTAGAACCAGTTAAAGCCCACAAGTGTTAAAGAGCTTTTCTTGATCTCAGAACATAACAAACTTTTCCCTTCTAGCTCTCCAATTAATGGTTTTTCCTTTAATTGTTGAAAAACCTAAAGGCAATATCACAGATGGGTATGCATGTGGACATTAGACAGAACAACTGAGAATCTATTGGATACTTTAGTAGAAAGTTTACCCAGGTGGGGGGGTTTTTGTTTATCTTTATTTTGAATCTTTTGCAGTGTTGTGAAGCCAAAGATTGACGTTTTTGTGCACTAAATAAACTTGTATAGTCTGACTCTGCTTTAAGGGTGCAGAGGAATTAAGAAGATACTAAATCAGCACAGAAATGGAAGTCTCTATGTCTCAAGACTGTCGTTTCCATTTTGCACTTCCTGTATTTCTTGATCCTTTTGCTTGAGTATTATAACTGACATAAAGATGTGGAACAATAGAAAATTAGATTCCCATAGAGTTTAAATAATGGTTCTCATAAAAAAACTTTTAAGTAAGTGCTTCTATAAGGACTTGTATTGCATGAGGACTTTGTACCGCATGAAGAGAAAAAGTAGACATGTAACTGCAATTTGGCACTTGTGAATGATACAGTTCAGGCGTGTAGGCTGATGCCCTTGTCCTCACTCATTCTTTTTCCTGTATTAGCCCAGTCTTGACCTTCAATATAACTGAATGATATTAGAATAGTTTATAATGAAATTATTATTTTCTTGCCAAGAATGTATAGACAAAATTGCACTTTTGGGGTGCACTTCTACCTGACACAGTGCAAAATCTGTTTTGCTATTCTGTTGTTTCCCACCTCCCCATAGTGTGCCTACTATTCCTTCTCTTCAAGCAAAAGGAGTAACGAGGACCAAAAGAGAAGGTACATATCTTCATCACAAAAACATCTTCCTTCAGCAACCTCTATCTGTATATCTGAAGCAACCTTCTCCCCCTTGAAAACAACTACCTACAAAGGTTATAGTTTCAGCAATTTCTTACATTCCTCTAATCCTAGTATTAAAAAATACACACACCACACAACAGCTAAAGCTTTTTTGCTTTCACCACTAAACCCAAATATTTTATGAGTTATCTTTAAGGTAAACCCTTTCAAGTTTGAAATTAAATATTGGAGTCACATGGGCAACAGCAACATGAATGAGCAATCTTTGCTGTTGCACTTGTTTTCATCACAGCATAGTACCAAAACATTAACAAACAATTTAATTGTATTCCATTTGTAAATTATCATGCCATTATTAACATAATGCCATTATTAACCATGGTCATGCTTTAGTGACTGAAGAACAAAAGGTACAGTGATGATTGCTTTTAAGTTTGATACCTTTTTTTTCCTATAAGCACCATTTTGTCAAATTAGGTTTCTGAAATTAGCCGTGAAACCTGAATTGAAGGCATGCAATCAATTGGCCCAAATTTCATGAGTTCCAAACAGTTTTCAAACCCCTCCACAACAAATAGAAATGGCAACTCTTCAACAGTTCTAAAAACCACACAAATTTATACATTTAGACACTTTACTGCAAGCGTGCAATCGGATCTTTCCAGGATTTTGGCTCAAACTCCAAAAGTAATACTTAGATATAAAGTTTTGTGGATTAAATAGATGCTTGGGGATTTACAGCAAATAACAGCAGGATTTGTGAGCAGCACTCCATTTCCTCCCAGTTGCCTTTGAAAATAAAGTTTACCTTTGTATTTGTGATTGCAAAATTGCAATTTCATCTGGGCTAACTGGCTACATTTCTCATTTCCTGTTACCTCACGTCTGACTGTTGGAAGAATGTGTTTGCTGAAGAAAAACAAGCCCTTTGTGTCCCAGCAGCACTAAAGGGTATGTTTTCAAACAGAAGTTATCTAGTCACTCCCATGCTATGTTTCCCACAGACTGGCATCACAATTCTTGATCTTACATTTTTATGATCAGAAAAGTGTGCTGCTTTTGAGTACCAAAAAGTAAACATATGAATTAAGTACTCTTCAGCCAGGTTTAATGAAAAGAAAAATATAAAGGATTGCAACCATTTACCCCCCAATGCATTCTGCTAGGCTTGTTCTTTTATTCTCTTTATAAGAGTTCTGAACTCAAAATTTTGAACAAGGCACAAGAGACAGGATACTGAAACAGTGTAAGCTCTTTTCCTTCTTTTTCTCTTGAAGTCAGTCCTTGAGAACTTTCTTTTTAATAAGTTTAGCAAGATATTGCAACTGCAAACTCAAAAACAAACCAGAGAGCATGAATTCCATGTGGATAATTTGTGTTATGCTGGAACATGATGACTGCTTGCCATTTGAAATGTCAATGGCTCTGGGGGGAGGAGGAAGCCGTGGGGCTCTTTGGCAGGCTTTTTTAAAAACCTCTCCCGAGACTTCCAGGTGCTGGGTGGATTGGGCTCTCTTCCTTTGCTTAGCTAGCTTGGTTTTGGTTAGCTTCATTTTTTTCCCTTTCCCTGGCCTTGGAGACTATGGCAGCAATCCTTCAGCAGCCTTTGGTTTTCTTGAACTGGTTTGGTTTTGGTCTGAGATCAGAGAGGACAATCAACGGGAGGCAAATCATCTGGGGACCAGCAGGAAGCTGAGGGGCTGCTCCATCTCAGTCCTAGACCTCGGAAAAGCCAACCCAGAAAAAGAAAGGACACCAAATCCACCAGCTTCATCTGCTGCCGTCTGAAGGGACTAATCAGAGATTCACCAGCTTCCCATCTGTTTTTGTGTGAGCTGCTGCGTGAATGCTTTGGTTTCTCTCTTGAGCCAGAAGCCAGCACCATTTTTTCCTCCCCACTATAATGCCATCCAGTGGGTTTTTTTTTTCTTTCCCTGGCATTTTGGGTGGTTTTGGTTCCAGTATAAGTGGTGTAAGATTGGACAATTCAGTATCTAGCCCCTATGCTTTTTTGTTTGTTTCTTTTTTTTCCCATGCTGTGTGGACACTCTGTCAATAAACTGCTGGGGTTTTTTGGCTTTCATCCACTAGTATTAATCTGTCATTGGCAGAAGGGGATTGTTGGGACCCTTTTTTAGAGAAAACACTCATTCCAGAGCATTTTCTTCTAAACTTGTCTCTAAACCAAGACAGCTTCCTGAGAAAAACTCATAATTTTATCCTTGACTATGTTTTTGATAGAGATGCTATAATCTCCATGAAATATCATCACCCTTAACTTTGTGTCACACCTCAGAGTCAAATGACCCTTAAATTCCTCACTTATTTTTCACACAGGAGCTGGGAAGGTTAATCCTTTGGTCTAACTTGTGCTGGACTGCTACTAGAACATGATATATCTTCATATAAAAAAACAACAAGTTGAAGAATGTTTAGTACAGATACAACTTTGTAAAACAGGTGAAACTACAGTGAAGTGGTAGGAGTAAGATTTTCAGAGATATTTAGGTCTAAGGGTGCTAGAAAAGAAGCAGCAGATTAAATTGCTGGTCTGCAATTCACTACGTCTGAGAGTGATTCCTGCTAATGGGGACCCACTTCTCTACTTCATCACATAAATTGATGCAGAGTAAGAAGAAACAAGTCACAAAGCAGGGAAAATATAAAACCAGCCTCCCTTGCACAACAGACATGAACAAGCTCTGAAGTATGCTAGGTGCCCGAGTGAAGAGCATGGGATGGATGTTCTAGTCAGAGGATTGCCCTCCCATAAGAAACTGCTTCCTGTTTCCAGCCTCAGGTTCTTTTCATCCCCTCACACTGTTACAACCTGGTTATTAAGAGATGTCTCTGCCTGAATTAAGGTGCAAACAAGACCATGTGTCTAAATCAACACTACAGATTTTAACATAAAATGTAGGTTGACAGCAATAAGAGAAAAAGGCAGAAAGAAACAGGAAAAGGGCAGAAGGAAAACAAGAGACAGAGAGAAATGGATTAAGCAGAAAGATATCACCACAAGATGGATCTCTGTGGCATCCTGCTGGTCCTTCTTAACCCTGGTCTTCTTGGTGGTAGGGGTCCCAGAGTCATTCTTTTGGAGGTACCACTTATACAGTCCAAATCATGGGCATCCACAGGGCATAGATTTTGTTCACATAATCTGTGATGGCATGTATAAGCACTTGCTCCTTTTCCCACAACTTGCCATCATGGGAACTTCTATTTAGGTACTAACCAAATCTTCACCTCTTTTAGGCCTGGAATTAGCTCCTTCCTGCTGTGCCATTTGTGCTTATTTTTAGTTCCTTTTGCAGTGGCTTATGAGAACTTCCTTTTCTGGGACAGTGTTTTGAGACTGTGAAACACTAATCTTAAAAATTAGGATTTTAGTTAAAAGTTAGTTATTTACTAGAATTAATTAAGAAGCAAATAGGTAGATAGGCCTTGCTGAAAACAATTAAAAGTTAGAAGAAAAATCAGGCTTGAGATAGTTATCTGAAACAAATAATTGATTGTCTGTCATCTTATGTTTGCTCAGCTGTGATTATAATGGNGTAACTGTATTCTTTAAGTCCTCACACACAGTCACTTATCCTTCGTACTAAGTAGAGCTTCTCCTTCCATGTGCTTTTAGCTCCTACCTCTCTCCTAAGAGAGTTTTATATCTTCTTTCTGTCTTTATTTTTGCTGCTTGAAACAGCCAGTTCTCTTCAGTTTCCAGCCAAAAACAGAGAAAAGTAATTCTCTGGGTCTTTCTTATTTCTGTGGTTGACATCTTTTGAAGTGTAAATATGTCTGTCTCAAATAGAATTGAACAAAACAACATTCCACATGATAATGGTAATGGGTCTTTGTAATGGCAAGCATGTTTTAATTAATACCTTGCTATTTGTAACGGAAAACCCTAATCTGCTATATATTTACTTCCTCTACATTCATTGCTCTAAGATCAGATGTTCCACTCTGTTGTCTGCTTCCAACTAGCATATTTATTTTTTTCCTTTAGAGCAAAAGCAGAGTAACAACAAAATGCATGTCTTTCATTATACCATTGCATTTTGTTCTGCACTTTTACTTTAGTTCTCAGGAGCATTCCGCTTTTTTCCATAAGTTATTTTGCTATTCAAGCTTTATTTAAATGCCTACTCAATTTATGCCACCAGCAAACTCTGTAAGCACATGCCTACTCATGGATTTATCCCACTGAAATATAAATGACAATATTTATGAAGTGGAAGAAGAATTAAGGAATTGAAATATGCTTAGGGAAAAGTGTCTGGAATGCGATGAGCTTGCATGGAAATCCCAGCCAAAGAGAGGAAAAGCCTCTCTGAAGCTGATGGCTTTTTTTTCACTTAAAGAATATCTGCCTAGGGACTTTATCCAAATATGACAAGAGCATTTTTATTTGTTTTTATTTTCTGTTGACTTTTTAAATAGCCATTATTGCTAAAATTGATAGCCCCAGAACTTCAGTTCTTTTATATTATATTACCAAAGTCATACACAGAGAACAGCTAATGGGTAGCAAGGGGCAGGGTGGAGGAGTACTGTAGAAGGTTTTTTGTTTGATTGTTTGGTTGGTTGGTTTTTTATTTGTTTGTATTTTTTCTCATATTCAAATTTGCTGTATGACATTTGGGATTTTTTAAAATAAATTCTCCTCCTAGACTTCTTATTTGTTTCTCTAAAATTTATGTCTTCTGGGTAAAACATATATACATGGTTTTGCTTTTCTTTTTTTATTTCCTATTTTTGGGTCTTAACCAAGTTGACCTTTTTTTTTCTGATAATATTGCAACCTTGACTCCCTTCAGTGAGCTTTCATACATACAACTAATTCCAAGGCAAAATGACTGCATAGACAGGCTAATGACATTGTAAATATAGAGTAGAAAGAAAAGTACTTTTAAAATCCTGAATATGGTCTAGCATGAACATTTGATTAGAATGATATAATTTGGCTTTCAGGGGGGACAGAGGGCATTCTGCCTTGATGAGAATTTCATTTTACTAAAGACGTGTTATTTTTCCTATGTTTTGTTTACAAGTGAGAATATTTTAACAGACTTGGTAAGGCAGCCAGAATTACTGTACTTACTAAATTCAAATGACATTTAGATAGTGCATAGTGTTTGGGGTTGAGAGCAAAGCCTAAGCAGTGTAATTATTGCTTCTACTATGTTTTAGGTAAGTTCTTAGTATAAGTGGTCCTATTAAATTTTCAATCACATCTGCACCTTGTAAAGATTTGTTTATTTCGTAGTTTTCTAGTGTGTTAGTAGTGACTAAGACACAAACATTGCACCTGACAGTAAGATTTCTTTTCTCTTTTTGGCCTTCTCTTCAGAATCACGTAGGTTTTTCTGTCATTATTGTCAACTATGCTATAAGTGATTAAATGAGCCAAAAGGAGAGGATTATGATTTCTTCATGTGCTCTAATGCAGACATGAGTAACAGGATCTGAGGAAGAGTGTTTTAAGTAGCACCTCGAAACCAAAAGATAAGATACAGTGACTAGAAATCCCCTAGATCCATTTTAATCAGATGAAGAATGCACATGAGCTTCTGTGCTCTTTAGACAGAGGAGGATCTCAAGAGGATTTGAAAGAAACTTCCCCAGTTAAAACTGAAGGCCAAGTATATCTATTAATCAGTCCAGTGATGAGCTTCATCCATGAAGATGCTTCATGCTTCACCTTTTTTCAAAGGACCTAGTTGATGCTCATGAGGCAAATATTTCACTCTGTCAACTTATTTCAGATTCAAATAACTGAACAGTGTATTGCTTTTAGATCTTTTTCTCAGTAATGTCCAGTCACATCTGGTATATAAAAAAAGAGAAATAAGCAGTGAATGTTCTTCCATTGATGGAACATCAGAAAACTGCTGATTTTTTTCAGAAATGAGATTTAAAAAATATTTATAATGGGCATCAACTTACTAAATTTTCTCCTCCTAAAATCTGTTAAGTCTCTGGGCCAGTCCCTCTTAGACTACAGTAAAGTAATGAGTCCTGTCTATGGCAACCAATAAATACTACTTTAATGATCAATCATACTTATGGATTTCCTTGATATTTCAGTGCTGAAGCTATTACACTATTATAAAACTGTACTTATGAAAGAATCAGATTCAAATGGTCAGAGAGTATGTGGGTTGGCCTTAAGAATCAAGGCTGTTTCTCAAATATCTCAGGAACAAAGTCCTGGCCTAGTCAGGAAATATTTTTGCTATATTCTGGCCAGAGGAGTCTGAAATATTCCTACAGGTAAAGATCTTAGATGCAGAGTGCCTTTCTTCTAATTGCAAATACATACATGTTGGGAGGAAGATGTGAGACAGAAACTCCCTATCTGGTGCTTCTGCCTCAGGCTCCTTCATCAGCAACACTTTTTCTCCAGGCCATAAGAGGCAGAGGTGAGGGGACCTTTCTCAGTTTGGAAGAAATGATGAAGAAAAACTTCCTTTATCCCTTTCTAGAAAGTAAAGAACAGTTACAATCCTGGAACTAGCCTGTAATTCACAGTATTTGGAATCAGGTTCGGTTTAATTGTTAAGTTCCACTTTACCCAAAAGTTGGCCTTTATACCTTTCTCAGATCAGTAGAGTTGAATTTTTTTGTGTAACAATCCCTGGTTTGACATCCATCTGTTTTGCCAGAACAATCTTTGTTAACAATATCAAGGAAAGTAAGATGTTGCTTGCAGTAAAATGTTGCTTATGTCAATATATTTCTTAAGTCAGTGTAACAGCAACATTAGAAAACTTAGCGTGCTAATTTGACCTGGGATAAAGTTAATTTTCTTCACAGTAGCTAGTATGGGGCTATCTTTTGTATTTCTGATGTAAAAGGCCTTGATAATATAAAGATGGATTTGTTATTGCTGAGTAGTCCTTGCAAAGCATAAAGGCTTTTTTTTCTGCCTTTTGTGCCCTGCCCTCAAGGAGGCTGAGTCTGCACAAGAAGTTGAGAGGGAACTCAGCTGGGACAGGTGACCCCAAATGACCACAGGTGTATCCCAAACCACATGACATCATGCTCAGCAAATAAAACTGGGGGAAGAAGAAGGAAGTGGGGAATATTTAGAGGGTTTGTTGTCCTAAGTCATCCTACTGTGAGATGTAGTCCTGATTTCCTGAGAATGAGTGAATACCTGCCTGCTGATTGGAATTGTGAAATTAATTCCTTTTTTTGTTTTGCTTGTGTGAGTGGCTTTTGCTTGACTTACTAAACTTTGTCTTTATGCCAACTCACCAGTTTTTTCATTCTAACCCCACCAATTCTCTCCCCTGTCTTATTGTGGAGGAGTGAGGGGACTGTATGAGGTTTAGTTGCTGGCTGGTGTTAAACAATGACAATAAGTAATCTTAACAGGAGATGAGAATTCCTGAATAGAAGTTGAACATTTATTCTGTGCTAGCTGTCAGGTATGCTGAGAAAAGTTTTGGGGTTAAGGGCACACTTTTTTTCCCACTTTTTTTCCTGTTGTTATAACATATTTGTAACTATCCCTTAGCTAAAGGTTTCACTTTAGATTTATATGTAAATGTAAACATGCATACATATATATATTTGTACTGTCAGGTTCAATAAACACAGTTTGTGTTTTCTGATCATGGATACTTCTTAATTTTTTGTAAAACAAAGTCTAAGTTTAATATGGCATGTACATACACTCACATTTTCTTGGAACTACAAGGATTAAATGATGTTTGAAGAGTTTCTGTGTTTTGTGAAACAAGGGACAATGACATGTATGTATAAACAGGGAGCCTAAGAGCTAATGGCTTGCACTAGTGAAAATAAGGGTATCAGAAAATTAACTAGAATTAGGATAATTCATCTTCTTCAGGCTTTAAAGTTTCAGAGAAAGTTGAGGAGATTTTAGCCTATCTAGTTACCTTTGTCAGTTTAAGGACACATTTCATATTGCAACAATTACTACTGATGATTGTCCTTGGAAGAACTGGCAATGCTGTTTATAGAGTATTGAATTATTCTTTCTTCAACCCATGCCCCAACTTTCATGCATGTATTAAGTTTTACCATTTTTCCACATACAGTGTTAGTATGATAGGCAGGCAGTTAGAGATAAGCTAGAGACCATTCCTCATTTCCTCACTTTAGTTCAAGCATGCTGGAGAGAAATACTTTTTAGTCTCATTGTATGGGATCATAAAATGTTTATTCACTACTGGTTTAAATACATATTTAGAGAGTGTAGAAAGTGTTTCTTTGTGTACTCTTTTGTCATGAAATATGATGTGACCATGACTTCCCCTGTTGTTCAAATGGTGAAATGATCTCATAAGAGCCATTTCTAGCACAGGAAAAAAATATATGAGAAATGAAGGGAATGCTGGTGTCCAAAGTCTTCCTGTTGTTACTTATATTAGATATTGTTAGTAAAGAACAGAAATTTTCTGTTTAGATGCTTTGACTCTTCTCTTGCCTTATACCTTCCAGCCTCTGTCAGAGCTAAATAAAACTTTACTTGCTATTCACTTGTATTTTTCCAAGAGAATGAGAAATCTCTTCTTCCCATAATATTGTGTGACAGCCAATTATGTTAGTGGTCTGAAAGTAAATATTTTTTGAATCTGCTAAGAACATAAAAATCCTCTACTTGGGAAGATGTTCTTCTTTGTATTTCTTCTCAGGAATGAGAAGCCATTGATTTCAAAAAAGATGTTTTTTTTTAATTTCCCATTATTATAAAATAATTGCCCCAATTATTTAGAGGTTATAGAAATATAAACTTTTTCCTCAAATATGTCAGTTAATCATTGCTGATAGAGAATGCTGAAGTAAATATGAATATCTAAAACTAATGGTATCATATGTAATGGATAAAGAAAGGAAAATCATTCATAGAAAGTTGTGAGGCTTAACTGAAGCCAAAGAAGACATAGGGATTTCTAAGAAAATTTTAGATAAGTGGGACAATTTCAACTGACTTTGTTAATTCATGTTAACAGTACCATGACAAAAATAAAAAAAAAAAAACCGCGGCCACTCACGGGGTTCCCGTCCGAGAGGCGGATGCCGGCGAGCACGGTGCTGAAGCCGCCCCTCCCCGGCTGCGGGCCCAGCCCGTACCCTCCTGCAGCTGCTGCTTCTGCCCTGCGGCCGAGAGCCAGCCATTAGCCATCAGCCCAGGCCCAGGGCCCCTTCTCCAAGTGCCCGCCAGTCAGGCCGGGCCAGCGCGGGCCACGCTGCTCTCACCTGCGGGAGCCGCGGGGCAGAGAGGCACCGTCGCTGTCCCGGCGTCGTGGGCCGGACTCTGCTGCTGAAGACAGCCGGGGCTACAGCCCGAGGCTTGACACAGGGGGGTCCCAGGAGCAGCTGCAAAGCAGACAGGGCTTTTTGAAGCCTCTGAAGCCTTTGGCATCAGAGGCACTGGAAGCAGCCGGGGAGTAGGCTGCTCTCAGGGTCCCCGGCCTGGCCTGGGGATGCCCCTCGAGAGCCCCAGAACGCATGAAACAAAGGCAAAGAATTCATGAAACACCTGTACCATGTCTCTGTCCCTGCTTGTGAAGTGACCGTCCACATCCTGGAAGGGGGTGATGTTATTTCTACAATGTTTTTTCCCATTAACGTGTTTCAAAACACTCTTTCATTTAAAAGGGAAATTAGTATTTTCCTGAAAAACATTTTCATTTTCAATAATTTTATCTTTAGCAGAAACTTACTATTGCCTTCCAGCTTTTCAGGAAGAATGGATGATTACACAGTGTATGCAATTTTAAACGTAACAGAGATGTGGACATAGATTTAGTTTTCATATTGAGGATGGAGCAGAAGTAAAGTTAACTTCCTATTACATCTGATTTCTTAACAAAATTACAGTACAATCATGTGGTGTCTTTACAGTTGGTGTCTTCTTTGAAAAATAATCCCTAATAACTTTTGTTCCGAAGAAGATTTTAAGTTCCTAAGAACTCTTTAGGAGTTTGGCTCCACCTATTTGGGATATTTTGCTTTGCAGACTTTAGCAGAGAATGTTTCTTATTGAAAAGAAAAACCTTGATTTATTCAGCTACTTTCCAGAGGATAAATCTGTATTTCTATATCATCTTTTTAGTCTCATTGTATGGGATTAATTCATTCTGGTTTGAATGTACATTTATAAGAGTGTGAAACATATTATTGCGAAAGGTGATAATTCTATATTTCCCACTCTCTTTCTGAATTTTCTATATGATTGGATACTGTGTAGATGGTGAATGGAACTTTCAATGCAAGTGTTCCTATAATAATATCTTCAGTCAGTTCAGAGGAGATTCTCAATCTCTCATTTGGCCAGATGTTTGCAATTCAAATCATCTCCAATTTTATGTGGCCTCTCCAGCACATACACAATCCATTTCTATCAATTATTTCAAATTATGCAGAAGGCATCTATAAACTCATGCATCCACAGAAAAGCCTCTACCAATTATTTTAAATGGTTTATATAATTTGGTTGATTCTGCAGAAAGACCTACTAGATGTGATAGCTTAATTCCCTCATGTTTTCTGTCAAGACTATTTAATTATAAAAACAGTGCTGATCGTTTGGTTACAGACAGCAAGGAGGGATGTCCAGACTGTCTAAAATGTTATTGCTGGTGGCATTATTTTTAAAGGCAAGGGCAATCCAGGTCCTTGTTAATAGATCCCTGAGGGTGTATTATTAAGTATGAATTGACACCAATGATTGCTTGATTGGTGTTTGTAAATCTATCTATCTATCTATCTATCTATCTATCTATCTATCTATCTATCTATTTTAGAACAATCTGGTTTCCATGGAAAGCAAGTATGTAGACATTTTGGTTATTATTATCTAGAGTAGTATAGTCATATGAAAGTTTAAAAATATCACTTAAAATGTACAAGGAAAAGAAAGGGAAGGAATAAGAGTAGAAAGATGTCACCACCTGAGGACCTTGTGACAAGACTTGGTTCTTGCAATTTCAGCATCTGTTGGTCAAAGTGATGGTTGCAGTTTTGTCCTGTTGAGTTTAGGGGAAGCCCCTGAAACACAGTGTCCAATAGCTTAAAATGTGCTCAGGCTCAGTCAGAATGCCCAGGTACCTCCTCTGGGCAGAGTTTTTCACTGCTTTCCAATCACCTGCAGATTGCTGGTGGAAGGCCTCAGAAATGAGTTTGGGTGCCCTTAGAGGGTCTTTGATGGTTTATGAGACCTTCTAAGACCTGGCAGCTGCCTCACGTTGGTGTAAAGCCCTATCTGACCTTCCCCAGGGGTAGAGAGGGAGTTTTACAACTGAGTTGTGTAAGGGAGGGCCATTAGCCTGATAAGAGGCACCAGCTCCCCACGCAGGGCTAGAGCCTCTCCCTCAGGGGTGGGGTGCAAACCTGGCTTCTGCAGATGAGTCTGTGGGCTGTGGCCACCCCTGCCCAGACACAGATGACTTTCCACACAGCTGCTGAGAATGCTTTTCTTTGTGGACACATTCTTCTCCCTCCAGGCTTGTTTACTTCTCCTTAGACCTGAGATAATTGGACAATAATTTACCGCCTTTATCTTATCTCAAGTTTCTGGCAGGTGGCTTAATTCACAGTCCAGTAACTCACAGTCTGGTTCCCATCAGGAAGCATATTTGGGGATGAGTAGGCTTTGGTGGTCGCAGATGAGCAGTCGCTTCTTTTTACAGTTTGCTACAGTCAACAAAAGTACTTTGGTGATTTTAACAACATTTAAACTATGAACTATAACGTTTCAATTTCTCATAGTCCCGTACAAAAGTGTCAAATGCTTTGTTATGAAACGATAAGGGTGATTAGGGTTTCAGTCAACCATTAGGTCTCTTGCCAGTCAATTGCCAGAAGTCAGTCCTTCGTTTTATGCAGAAACTAACAGAGTAATTGATGACTAGCTACAACAGCAGAGTTCTAATACCCAGCTCTTCACATTGTGTGACAAGAAGAGGTTGGATAGAGGTGAGAAATGTTTTTAGTCTTCTTACTGAGGGAAAGGCTGAGTTTAGTCATTTTAGGGGAAATTGAAAAATTTAACCAGGCAAGTTCCACCTATCTTTGTGTTATTTATTTTATAGTTCAGATAGGATTTTTTTATTGCAGTTGAAAATAGGAAACACAGTTAGTGGATTACTTCAAGTTTAAAACAGCTATTTCTAAAAACTTCCTTTGGTACCTTTTATTTTCAGTAGGTGAAAATATGGAGCCTGAAAAGGAGGAGTAAATGGAGAAAATGCATGGTGACTATTGAAACACTTTGCCTACATTATTCAAAAGGTGCACAAAACACTGAGGTAGAAATACAAATCTATAATTCTAGTCTCTCTCTGCTTAGTGTTCTGAAGGAAAGAGTGACGTTTTGAAGGAGGACAAATTACTTGACAGTGTTTAATAGTCACAAAACATAACAGAGAATGGGACAGTGGTTAACATGATTAAGTATGAAAACATGCATTTAAACACCATCATAAACCAGAGTACTTTTTTTTTTTTAGGAGAGGTTTACTTTTAAAAAATCAGTATTTATTGTTCTAGCTATGTACATAATATTTTAGCATGTTTTTTTCCAGTAAAAAATGAAGTGCTTATTTTTTACTGCTCTTCACACCCTAATTTCGCCAGCTTTTAATGGATACTGTTACTTGGATGTTTGAGGCAAGTGCCAATTGATGTGTCTCTTCTCTTTCAATTTCCAGATGGAAATAGGGACATGGTACAAAATAAATGTATGTAGGTTATTATGGAAAGTTGGAAAATATAGTGATGAGCTCACATGGAGAGCCAAGACTAACATTTCGTGCCCTATGGCAGAGATAGGTAGCATCATTTAGTAGTGAAGAGTAGCTGTCAACAATACCTAAAGCTGCAGTGAAAACAAAATCAGTGACTGTGGAAACAAGCTTAATCTTTGACAAGATCTCTAGTGAGGGTGTGAGTTTCATACATGGGAAAATGAGGATCTAATATGAAGAATTTTATGACCTACCTCTAGCCCAAAAGTTTCTTGCTCGGCACAGACTTCACCTCAACCCTGCCCTTCTTGGGGATCTGCTGGCTTCCAGAAAGCACAGAAAATGATATTATGAGTGAAGTGAAATGGAGAACAGCACAACACACAGAGTGCTCTTCTAAAATGGCTCTGTTTGACACTATTAGTAAAGTGTATAATTTTCTCTTATTTGCTGTCACTAGAACGAAGCCTGCACCTTGCTCTACACAGCTGTTTACAGACCATCAAGAAAAGCAGGTATTCACCAGCCCCAATGCTAGAAAGTGAGAGTACAGTTCCCAAAAACAATTACATCAATAGCACTCCTTGTCCCTTTTGTTCTCCAGAGAAGTGTTGAAGCTGGGGTTGGTGAAGAGACACCCTCTGCACCCTCTGCATCTGAGAGAGAGAGAGAGAGAGGATGTTGCCATGGTGTGGAACTGCTTTTTCATAAATGTTTCAGTAAGGTCATGCCCTGCTTGATTAATTCCAAGAGTTCACATTCATCTACTGCCACACAGCCAGCTTACAGCAGATGTTCACAGAAGCCATTTCACGCTGACTTATAACCCTTCCAATTTTTTCTGTGGCTAATGTATCAAGATGGTTGTATTCTGGACACAGAAGTAACAGTGCAAGTGTTGAAAAGCAGCCTCCGTTGTGCCTTCAACTGTCTTTGCAGCCCAGCAGCCTCAGTCAGCAGCTAACTGGTAGCAGATTTTGCTCTCCCTGAACAACCACATACTTTCCCTAGTGCAAATATAGCAGTGTGTGGACTTAAAAAGCATCTTTTTCCATGTAGTTTTGTATGGTTGAAAGCAGCATGCTCTCAAACACAAGAATGACACAGTTTCTAAGGAGGTTAGGTGTACGCAGTCCAAAGACAAGACAATGAATGAAATTCATTATTATATATATCCTGTTCTCACCTCTCCATCTCTCACACAAGCACCAGGTTGCCAACAATAAGGGCTAAGGGAAGGACCAGTAGGATTTGGGTTTGTTATATGTTTCGGTACAGCATAGCCTGTGATGTAATGAGTGAAATGCATACTTGCAGAACAAGAATTTGTGTTGCAGTGTAAAAGAGTAGAGCAGACATAGTTGCAAATGGCAAACAAAAATAAATTGATTCTGTTTTTTAGATTTTTCATAAATTTTTGAAACCATATGCTTCTGCCTAATTTATGCATATTATTGCCATTATGAAAAGTTTTATTTGCCTATTTCTTATACATGTTTTTTGAATAAATTCAAGAGCAAATCCTAGGATATGAATCTGCCCAAATTCAACTAAACAAATGTTCTCTCAGCTTCCACTGAGCTGATGAAATAATTTTAATATGATCGTGTCTGGAAATCACAGCAGGTTAGTAGTACTCTAAGGTACTATGCCTTCACTTAAATATTGTGAAAAATAATGTGAGATGGAAAGACAGAATTTTCACTTCAGCTCAAGTTTATAAAGATAGCGTCTTCAAATTCCTTTTGTTATTATGATTTTTCTTCTGCAAAACTAAATTTCTGAAAGTCAAGCTATTTTAATTACAGATGATTTCACCCCTGCAACTGTGGATTACTACAACAGCCTTGCTACAGTCCTTCCTCCTCCCCATGTTGAATGGCAGGCCAGTAGTCTTTTTGATGTCATTTCTTCACAGCCCATGTTACTTGGTAAGAATTAATTCAGACAGAGAGTCTGTGTATTTTCTAGGATGGAGCTCACAGTGTTCTACAATAGAAATAAATGTCCCAAACTTACCCTGTATACAATGAAAGCTTAGTCTCTTGCTCTGTGGTCATCACTGGAAGTTTTGTCACCTTCAGGAACATAACTTTTAAGAAAAGTCATACGTGTCTGTTTAACCTCAAGGTCACAAGCTCTTTAAATAAATAAACATTTTTTCAAAAATATTTCTGTAATTTAGTGAAAGTTGAAGTAAGAGAATTGGCCTAGTCCATCACACACTAGCTTCTTTTTGTCAGCCCATACTCTTAATCACTTATTAATTACTTATGCAAATTGAAGGAATAGATGACAAATACCTCCAAGGCTGCCTTGTGGAGGCCCTTTAAAACCAACAGTAGTGGATGTCTGTGGGTTCTGGGGTTTTTTTTTCCCATTTCTTACTGCTTCTGGGCAGGGTTTGCTTCAGCTGTCAGAAGCCAACAGCTCATAATTATGGTGCATATAATTACAAGGAAAAAGTAATTTTATTTAAAAAAAAGGCAGAGAAATGTTGGATAACTAGGGGAGCAAAAGGATTTTTTATTTAAAACTAGGTTTCATGTTCTATTATGCTGTAATCCTCTCCTAGCTGTTCTTGTATGCTTCCAACTATTTTAAGGGTGATGAACATACCTTCTTCCCTGTGCTTCCATTCTTATGGACATCTTACCTGTGTGCCATTGTATCATACCTGCTATTTGTTGAATAAACATAATGTGTGGAAAACTGTTAAAAGGTAGAGCAGAGGGTTGATGAACGTACAATCCTTTAAGTGTTTTCCTTAACTTGCATAATTATGTTTAATTATTTAATTTAGAATGTATACACCATTTTAATGGGATATGGTGACCAGTGTCAAGAGAAATTTCCTGCAGGAATAGGCCTTTGAGAGTCTCTGAGATCCTACTGGGAAATCAATGGCATTTTAATCTGAATTAGACACAGGTCCTGCAGAGAGGAATCTGAGCAAGCCTCCAGAAAACTGCTGATTCTTTCAATAAATAAGACATTTTTCTGCTTTGCTCTCATAGTACTGTAAAGATTTTCTGATGGAAATTTGCAAACAAATTGTTTGATATAGAAGGTATTTGTATATTTTTAGAAGAAAAAATGTCAGTTTAAATTCTGTATCAGATTAAATACAAGCAATAGTAAGATTAATCTCTTTTTTATATCTGGTCTTTTGAAGATAAAAACCAATCCATGCATAATTCCTTGCTGCTAGCCAGAATGCATTTTTAAAATGTTCCTTTAATTATCTAAACACTAGAACTTGCACATTGTATAACACCACATGATATTATCTGAAATATTATTAATAGATTGCTCTGTTAGAAAATGAAGGAAAATCCCTCTTCGTGCTTCATGCTGTCTCTCCTCTACACATCTAAAAATTTGCCTGTTGATAGAAATAATACAAACCCAGAATGGTCTGCATGTCCAGAGAGGATCTCAATACTACTACTGAATAAATTCTCACAAGCAGATCTTATTGGGACTTTCTGAATCTTTCTGATTTTAAAAACTTTAATTTTTTTTTTGGCATGGGGAAGACTGTCTTGTGGAAATTGAAAGGTTTTCAGAGTAGTACAACTTCTTCTGACAAACTTTCCAGTTTTGCTTTCATTTTACCAACTCTTTAGATGATCTGCTACAAGTTAAGTTTTTATGTGTCTTTCCTGAAGATTTTCAGAAAGCCAGGGATCCCAGACGCCCATGTTCCCAAGCTCTGGGCAGCTCTACCATGTGTGCACAAAGTATTGTGTGTGTTTACCAGTGACTATGAGTCTGTGACAAACCAGCCTTGCATTTCTGAAAGAACCAGTATTTTTTACACTCTCTCCCAAAATCTGTGATTGCCATTCTCTTACTGGCTTTCTTTTCCATGAATTATCACTACTCATTGGTCAAAATTAGTTTTCATATTTATTGTGGAGCAGAAATCTTAATTTTCTCCCAGACTACTTTTGAATTGGGTGGTATAATTTAGTTGTTCCTCATCTCTGGGAGTTCTCCCATTCACCAACTTCTTCATGTGCAAAGGAGAGGATCCTGGAAAATATAGGTGTCTCAACCTGAGCTTGATGCCTGACAGGTTTATGGAATATACCATCTTGAGTGAGATCAGACAGTACATATCAGATAGCAAAGACATCAGGCACAGCCAGTAGGGACTGAGGAAGGGCAGAGCCTGCCTGGCCAACCTGGTCTCCTTTTATGACCAGGTGACCTGCAGGGTGGATGTAGGAAAGGCTGTGGATGTTGTGTACCTGGATTTCAGCAAGGCCTTTGGCACTGTCTCCCACAGCACACTCCTGGAAAAGCTGGCAGCTCACAGCTTGGACAGGAGCACTCTGTGCTGGGTTAGGAACTGGCTGGATGGCTGGGCCCAGAGAGTGGTGAATGGTGCTGCATCCAGCAGTGGCTGCTCACTAGGGGTGTCCACAGGGATCTGTGTTGGACCCAGTTTTGTTTAATAACTTATTAATGATCTGGATGAATTGAATGCATGCTCAATAAGTTCATGAACAATACCAGGTGGGATGAGATAATTGATCTGCTGAAGGGTAGGAAGGCTCTGCAGAGGGATCTGGACAGGCTGGATCAACGAAGCTCAACATCCATGAGGCTCAACAAGGTAGAGGGCCAAGTCCTGTACTTCAGACACAACTTCAGGCAGCACTACAAGCTGGGAGAAAAGTGGCTGGAAAACTGTCTGGAGAAAAAGGACTTGGGGGTGCTGGTCAACAGCAGCTGAACATGAGCCAGCAGTTCCCAGGTGGCTAAGAAGGCCAATGGTGTCCTGGCCTATATAAAGAATAATATGGCCAACGGGGCCAGTGCAGGGATTGTACTTGGCACTAGTGAGGCCACACCTCAAATCCTGTGTCCAGTTCTGAACCCCTCACTGCAAGAAGGACACTGAGCTGCTGGAGCATGTCCAGAGAAGGGCAGCAGAGCTGGTGAAAGGTATAGAGTGCAAGTCCTATGAAAACTGGCTGATGGAGCTGGGGGTGTTAAGCCTGGAGCAAGGACCTTATCACTCTCTACAGCTGCCTGAAAGGAGGATATAGCCAGGTGAGTGTCAGTCTCTTCACCCAGACAACTGACAATAGGACAAGAGCACAGAGCCTCAAGCTCTGTCAGGGGAGGTTCAGGTTGGACATCAGGAAGAATGTCTTCATGGAAAGGGTTGTTAAACATTGAAATGGACAGCCCAGGGAGGTGGTGGAGTCATCATACATGGAGGTGTGTAAGGAACAACTTGACGAGGCACCCAATGCTATGATTTAATTGACAAGGTGGTGTTTGGACAAAGGTTGGACCTAAATTACTCTGTGATTCTGTAAGCCATTTGATGTAACATGAAGCTAACTCACTGTTTCTGACATCTTGACTTCCTCATTTATTTTTACAAACAATTTACAAGTTCAGTTTCATCCCAAGATTTGACTGAGGAAAGAATTTAGCAATTTTTTTTTGTACTATCCCTGAGAGGAAGAAAAAAACGGTGCTTTTTCCCGTAGGGAGGACCCTGATCCTATCCTTCATCTATGCTACTATGTTATGCTGCTATTATTGAAAATCTGCGTGATCTGATTCAGACTTGAGTGGATTTTCCTTGACAGAGGCTGCTGTTTTTAGAAGAAATGAACAATCATTCCTCTTGACCCAGTCAAATGCTTTCTTTACTTTGCCTTAACTGCGTACTCCTAGAATAGTTTGAAGGTGTTATTTTTATTTCAATACATTGACTGCAAAAGGGCTAAATGCAACAGTATTTGCACATAAAAAGAGGTTCATATGCTGTCCATTTACCATTATTCTTTTAATACAAAAGAATTTTTATATAGTTTTCCCAAAGGTGGGTGTTCACATATTGCTCCAATCTGTTTCATTTAAGTGAGTGAGTTCAATTTATATTAATTATCAAGCATCAATTTACCTAACAGTAGTGCAACTAATTCCAAATGAAGGAGCTCTTTTTAATGCTAATAGAAATTACTATGGTTCTGTAGCTTGTTTTCTTTATGTTTTTTTTAATGGCGGACACTAGGCTATGTTTGAGAACTCAGAGAACCTAAAATAGGAAGAATGAAATAGAAGAAAATGCAAGGACAAATGTGTAAATGCTTAGAATTCTTTTTATAAAAATAATGTTTATAAACTTTATGACATTTTAGAATAGCAGTATTTTAATTTAGAGTAAACTTGTTTGACTAAAAAAATACATTATTGCTTTTATCCACATACGTAATCCAGCAAAGTCCTACCATACAAATAGATAAAACTAACTATTCTTTTCAGAAAAAAATTCATCAGTCTGCCAATTTTTTCAGTAAACCAATATAATACCAAAGGACAGGACTGTTTCTTCTATCAACCAGTATTTTTTTTTTCCAATTCCAGTTTCTTGATAGGCCTTTTACAAAATAATTATTATTAGCAGAAGAAGAGGGAGTTAAAGAAACCTATATGAAGTGATTGAGAAAATAGGTGCTGTTTGAAGATGACCTTCACCCATTCTGAAAACTTTCAGTTTTCTGTATAAGGGCAATAAGAAAGGTTTTCTGGACTGCTGGCAGGAAAAATATGTGCCTATATGCAATTTTTTCTTCTCAGACATCCCTATTCTTTATTAAATAATCAAACTTCTGCCATTCTAGCATCATTAACTGCCCACTTCTTGTGCCAGTGCCATTTGTCAGAGGCTGGGCTTCCTAACAACATGTCACTTTCTTCCAGGAAGGAAGAGCATGGATGTAAACAAGTATAATGTTCTGTGACTTCTTGGAGCATTATAGTTAAATGCTTACATGCTGTATTCAGGAAATGATGTGTCAACAATCCAGTGTGATTAACCTATTTGGACAAACTAAGAATTTGAGTTCATACAGTTCAATACATGGTTTACTGTTGTCTCGGTTTAAGAGATAGGTA
>VXBI01003641.1:0-15821 GCA_013397375.1 Toxostoma redivivum
CCTACTTTTTAAGATTAGTGTTTAATAATAAAGACATCAAAAAATTCTGGTCTCAGTCGGGATCCTTAAGAGCCACCACGTTTTGCTATTGTTGATTGGGACTCTGAGCCATTGACCACCACCCTCTGGACATGGCCATCCAAACATTTTTAGCAATCTAGCAGCCTACTCATCAACTCCATTTCCAATTTAGAGAGAAGGATGTTGTGGGGAATACTGTCAAAGGCTTTGCTGAAGTCCAGATGAATGACACCTGTAGCCCTTTCTTTATCTACTGCTGTGGTCACTCCATCATAGAAGGCCACCAGATGGGAAAGAATGAGAAAGCAAATGGAAAAAATAAGCTTATTTCTTTTCAAGTTTCGTGTTATCTATATGTGCACCAGTACATTGGAAGCATTCAGATTCTGACAGGTCAAGAAGTTCATTTGTTTTGGCCATTAGGCAAAGAGGTAACAATTTTCTCCTAACTAGCTGTAGCAATGGTAATTAACTGTGTGAAGAGAACTTCCCTCAAGTCAAAGGGAAAGTTCTAAGGGTTTTTGATAAGGTTACATGGTAAGCTGTCTTCTAAGTCAAAACTGTTATACAAGGCAGAAAACTGTTTCCCCTTCTTTCCTTTTTCTGTGCTTGATTGAACACCTGAGAAACACAAACTTTTTTTTATAAAGTAAAGCTGCAAAATGCAATTATTCTCTATCTCTAAAAAATAACTCCCTACAAACACATAAGCTGCTTATATAAGCTGTGAAAAGTGTTTGGATCAGAGTGAGTTGAAAGAGCCCTTACACATCACCTAGTTTTAATCCCCCTGCCATGGGCAATAGGTTGTTCCAAGCTCCATCCAGACTGGTCTTGAACACTTCTAGGGATAGGGCAGCTGCAGCATAGCCAGAGAGCCTGTTCCAGTGCTTCACCATCCTAACAGTAAACAATTTCTTTCCAATATCTAATCTGAACCTTCTCTTAGTTTGAAACCCTTACCCCTCTTCTTATCACTTGACTCCCTGCTAAAAAGTTCCTCTTCAGCTATTCTGTAGCCACCCTTGGAAGGCTGCTCTAAGGTCCCCCTGGAGGCTTTTCTTCTCTGGGCAGAACAACCCTAGCTCTCTCAGCCTATCCTCACAAGGGAGGTGCTCCAGCTCCCTGGATGTTTTTGCAGTTCTCCTCAGGTTCTGCTTGAGTATGCATGTCTTTCTTATGCTGAAGGCTCCAGAGCTGGACACAGCAATCCAGGTGGGGGGAGAATGCTCCATGCGAGTGAAGCAGGGAGGCAGAATGATCTCCCTTGACCTGCTGCCCACAATCTTTTAACACAGCCCAGGACGTGTTTGGCTTTCAGGGCCACCAGTGCATATTGCTGGGTTATATCAAACTTTTCATTATCCAGCATCCCAAGTACTTCTAAGTAATGCTCTCAATCCATTTCCTGCCCAGCCTGTGTTTATGTTGTACTTGGAATTGCCCTGACCCAGGTGCAGAACCTTGCACTTGGCCCTGTGAGACTTCATGAGATCCACACAGGCCTCTCTCAGGCCTGTCAAGAACCCTCTGGGTGACATCCCCTCCCTGCAGTGTGTCCATCACACCACACAGCTTGTTGTCAGTAGATTTGCTGAGGGTGCTCTGATCCCACTGTCCATGTCACTGGCAAAGGTATCTAGCAGGGCCAGTTCCCACAGCAATGCTGGAGGGATCTGCTTGTCCCTGCTCTCCACTAGGGACCATCAAGCCATGAAGCACAACCCTTTGAATGTGACTGCCATGTCTGTCAAATCTATCTCTCCCATTTAGAGAGAAGGATATTGTGTGGCACAGAAGTCAAGGACTCCTCTCAGAGCAGTGGGGTCCTGGATCCCAGACTGTGGTTCTGTTCCCACTGTCAGCACATCTCTCTGTTTGCGTGCACCATCCAAGCAAGTTGAAATCTTGTGGCCTGTTTGTCTTTCCATTAAATTCCCTTTTTTCTTCTTGTAACACCTCTGTAATTTTACCTGCAGAACTCTGCAACCCATCTCACTCTTTGGACTAAGAAGAGAAACGGATCCCCTTGAAGTGACTCCTCAGGTCAAAAATCCAGTTCAAAACCACCCCTTTTCTTTTTGAAATCTCTTCAGGTTTTCTGCAGTTTACCTCTGAGATACAGCCCTAAATTGTCTGTGCACCATCACTTCCTATTTTCTTTTTGAATCTGCTTCCTTCCTTTCTTCCTTTGCAGACTTTCCAAGCCATTCACATTTCTTCTCCATGTTTCCTGCCACCTGTATCTTGCTCACTTGCCCTCTTCTTTCAAGCTGCATTGTATGCCATATTTGGTTTAGGGTGCTCATTCTACTTATTACAAGACCCATACCCCTCAACACTGGAAATTCCTCCAGAGCCTGATTGCTGCAGCACAGGCTACCTCCAGTTTTGGTTTCTCTCATAAATTCCTTACTAGTAGTGAGAAACAAGTCAAGAAATGCTTTTCCTTTCATCTGTTGTCATCATCTGGACTAGAAACTTACCCTCAATTCTCTTCTGCATTTACCTGGACTGCTTGCAGTTGGCTATGCCATTTTCCCAGCAAACATCCATGTGGCTGAAGTCTTCTGTTGACATTGTGGCCTGCAAATGTGATTCTTCCTGCAGCTGAAGAAAGAGCTCTTCACCAATCTCCACTCCTTGATCAGGTAATGTGTAGTAGACGCCAACAACAAGGTTTCTGTTGTTGGCTTAGTCTCTAATTTCCATCTGTAAGCTCTTGACTTGCACACTGCTGTTCTTCAAAAGCAGCTTTGTGTAATCAATCTAATTTTTGGCATAGTGGAAAATTCTCTGAACTCTATTTTTTCCTTGTCCTTTTTGAATGGTTTGTAGCCGTCTGTCACAGCACTCCAGTTGTGTTTTTCATCCCTGCAAGTTTCTGTGGTAGCAGTCAGGTCATGGTTATGTCTCATCTTCTGTAAAGATGAGCTGGATTCTGCTTTGGATTTTTAACCTCTTGTATGAGTTCAGTGCAAGGTCACAAATACGTGAGCCTTTGGAGGCTCTTACACCAACAATATTCAACTAATAGTACCTTTGTGTTTGCTTGTGGAGGGAGCAGAAACTGCTCCCAAAACAGAAAATCTCTCTGACCCCCTAGAAAGGCCCCCTTGGAAACTGATACCTTAAAGATAAGAAACTGCTTGCTAAGTGACAATTTCAAAAAGGAATGCAGACCCCTTTGCGGACCATATGTGTTATCTTTCTGTGATATTAGTGGTTCATTTTCTTTTAGCATTAATAGGCTAGTTTTGAATGTAAAAATCCCTTAGGGATTGGTTATCTTTTAGAATCCCCTTGGTAATTGGTGCAAATTGTAAAACCCCCAAAAGATATAAAAACCCCTTGAAAACTGAATATTGAATATGCTGACTGGATGCCTTTGTAGCTAATAAAGCTATGGAATTGTGCTTGTCTTCATATTCCGATCTCTTCACTTTGCTGGCTTAACGGCGCTTAGCAAGCCAAATTCAATCTGGGCACGGCTCGCTAAGCCCCGTGTCGCTGAAGGCTGTGAGAACAGCCTGGGGACTCCCCTGACACCCCAAGAACCCACCAGCGACATTTGCTTAAGGAGTTTTTTCCATTTCTCTGTTGGATTTGTCAAGCCTGTGGAATCTGAAGGAGTTTAAGTTAATTCCTCATTTTAATTCTTTTCTGTATTTATTTTAATTCCTCATAATTATTTCCTCCCTATATTTCTTTCTTTTATTTTCTGCTTCATCAGTTGTCTCTGGTCTTGCTTTGGAGTAAAAGTGTTCACCTGAAACTCTCGTTTATAGGCAGTTTTTCATCTGCCTTAGCTCACCAGTTGTGTCTGTTTCAGAGCTGTGCACCACTGATTCCACTTACAGCTTGGCACCCCTGGGGCTTTTCTGACAACCTTGGAGCCCCAGGATGTGGTGCTGCTTTGGCTCTAGCACTTTCCTTGAATTTTCATACTCTACATCAAAAATAATCTGCCACCATCTTTGTGCATGGTGTCGTTTCCCCTCAGAATACATTTTTGGTGCATCAGTGTTTTGGGTCACCTTTCCAGGCTTGAATTCGCTGATCATCAGATTGACTTTTTACATTATGGGAAATTGTGTGCTCTGGTAACAATATCTGATATCAGAGACTCAGTCATTATCATCTGCAAAAAAAGGAAGAAAAAAAAAGGAGAAAATAAAACACAAAAACCTCACAACCCCCAAAACCCCTTTTTAATCTAGTAAGTACAATGTGCAGAAAGCAAACAGTCTTCCACTTTGAATAGTCCATATTTGCTTAGAGCACACTTGAAAGTGTTTTCTTTCTGTTGCTTTTAGAATCTTCTCTCGAACTTATTTGAAAGGTAGGTGATCAAACCTTTAGGGACAGCATTTAGGATCAGTTGTTAAATTTTTAACTATTTCCAAGATGCTACCTTCTTGTTGTATTTTTAAGGATATAAAAAGTCCTTTATTATTCAGTTTGTTTAAAGAATTGCACGGTTGTGTTGCACAAAAACTGAGTGTTGGAACAACATAATTCCTCTGAACATGAAGAAGAATACAGTTTTTGAGAGTTTTTTCCTCCAGAGATAGTCTATCCATTTAAAATTTAAATGATAATGAAATGCATCTCATAGAAGAAGGGAACTGGCTATAACTTGCTGACATGATGATAGATTTGATATTTGTGCCCTATTTTGCAAATCACAAAATTTTCCTAACTTTGGGGGATTTGGTTTTTTGGTGGCAATAGTAAGGCCTACTGAGTAATCTTCAGAACTCTTTTTTTCTGGTTTTTTTTTTTGTTTTTTTTTTTTAGAATCCTCCCCTGTTTGAGAATTACTGTTTTATGGTTTGGATCTTGAAAACTGTATTAGTAGTGTAGTGATGCTGCTTGGCTCTCTGCATAAATACTTTGGTGTATTCTCACAAAATGCCATTTTTTCTTACTTGAACAGAATAGGAATGAAAGTGGGTTTTTCTGGGGTTTGACAGAATTTGTCCTATACATGACTTCCTTGAGTAGATTTTTAGCTGTTAAAGATCAAGAAAATTTATTTATATTGTAACCTTCCAATAAGATACAGCTGTTTCTGCTGAATAAAATATACTGCTATAGTTGGTAGGCTCATTCTTTCTCAGAAGTCCAAGGCAGACAAAACAAACAAAATTCAGCTTCCTCTTTGCTTGTCCACCTGCTCTTCTACCTTGAAAATATGTTATTTTCTTTCCAGTTGCTTTTTGGTAAAATAGATGTTAATGAGGTTTTGTGGGACACTGAGGATATACAAAGAGAGCCTTCTTTATACTGAGGCTTGATTGATTATGGAGTAGGGCTCAATTACTGAATTGTAGATCAGCTGGCAGGACTAGTAGATAACGCTCTTTGTCTGGCTTTACAAGGAGACAAGGGGGCTGACAGTCATCTCTCTGTAGCCTTTGGATGTACAGACCTGGTAACAAAGGTTAAAACCAGTGTTCAGAAGCCTTGAAGTTCCCCTGACTTTTGCTGTTGTATCATTGAAATCCAGTGCAGACTAACCCAAAGAAAGTCTGGTACTAGTCAAAGCCCAGGGAGCACAAGGGTTCATCATAAGCTCATGCCACATTCCTCAAATGCTGTGTAAAAATAATTGAAAATAAAAGTTCTCTTCCCTAGGAAGTTCTCTTCCTCTAAAACTTTGAGGCAAAGTTTTTCAGATAACTTTGGGTGGAGAGAGAGGAGCATATTTTGCTGAGAATATGATGTATTTGGCATGGATGTAATTCACTCCCAAAGCATATTTCCACATACATTATCTTTCTCTTTGAACTTGCAATAGAATCATTCCTGAAAAGGCCCGTTGTGGTTTAATGAATTTAATAGTATTGCCATAAGGGACACATTTTAAAGCAGCAGCATCGGGGTTGTTTTCATAAAATGAATATGTGCAGCTGTAATAATCCTGCTCCACATTTTCCTTTTAATAGGACAATCACTCTGTGGTGGTGCATTAATATGGGCACATCTGAATTGATGCTATGAATGCAGTATGTATCCTGTTCTGAAAAATGCCAAAGATGGAAAAAGAAAAACAACCCTGGCTCAGTGATTCTGGTTTTATTTTATCTGCATGTTCTTACAATCCATGCTCCTTCCCCTGTTTTTTTTTCCTTTCTTTTTTTTTTTGTGTCACTAAGTGCTTTAGGATATACACAATAGAAAACAGGAAAATATATTAGTTTTGTGTAGTCTTTTGATCAAGGTGGTATGCATAATGCATAATTATTTACACAGAAGTAATATCACTGTGTGAGGAATAAGTTCTTTTATAGGCTAATAAGCAAAATATGTATTTGCAGATCATTCAGCATTCACTGGATAATCATCTGAATACTATGAGTTGATACCACAGGGCTAGACTGAAGTACAGTATCTGAATAAACCAAATAAACTGGTTTTTTTACATAATTACCTGCCTTCAAAAGTGACATCACAGCTTCGTACAACATACAGTGGAATTTCTAGTTCACTTTAAAGCTTCAGAGATCAGTTAGAAATCCTTTCAGGCTTTTCATTATCCAAGTATGAAATACATCAAATATTCATGAAATTCTTGAAACATTGTGATTTTTTCATTACATAATTTTAATAAAAAACCCTAATAAATAAACTAAAAACTAAACTACTAAACCCTAAAAATAAATATATATTTTTTTATTGGCTACAGTTAAAACTGTTCTCATGCAGCTTTTTGCTATCATTCTTACAAATACTATTTTTGTCTTCCTGTATCACATAAATTAAGCTTTGATGAAGGTCTAATTCTTCAAAATTATTGCTGCTGTTTCCATGCATAAAATTCAAATATATTTGCAGTTCCCAAATACAGAACTCCATTGCTATTATATGAGACACATCCTCATTCAGAGGCAAATTAGTTTTTTTCTTTCCTGAGATAAAAAAGGAGTGAGAGAGCAAAAAAATAGCTGAGCTTTGTCTGTTTCCTTAAGTAAGTGAATCTCTTGTCCTGTATGTGTGACAATTTGACATATGAGGTGATGATTAATTTTGCAAAATTTCAAGAGTATAACTTAGAATGGCAGAACTGCCTGAAAGATGTTGTAAAAGCTCAGTTTGAAATTTAAAATACATATTCATTTCAAAGATGCTTACATGCCTGCAAGCATTTGCATTCCTTTCTCTGGTACTTGAAAAGCTAATGGAGGATAGGTAGTACTAGATGCTTAAGTGCTAGCCTTCCAGCCTTTAAATGTCTTTGTCATGGCCTTTATTATGTTTTCTCAACCATGACCACTATCCTTTTTTTAGTTTTTCTGAGCATCTGTCTAATACAACTGGGAACTGATTTGTAGATCAAAGTAGAGAAGCAGAAGAAGATTGAAGTCTGTCCCTCAGTAACTAAATACAAACTGCAGTGTGCAAGGGAAAATGAAAAGCTTGGTTATTTTCCAGAAACCTTAGTAGCAACATCCTTTTCAGGCAATATTCCCACTGAAGTCAGTGTACTAAATTAATATTAAATAGGTTTAAATTTTTCTTCACTATTGTATTATTCAATGTAGAAGCATCTCAGTTCTTCTAAGATCTTTTATTTGCTACTACCTCAAGGTGTATAGCATTTGTTTTCTTTAGCTATTCATAAAACTTTAGTTTATGGCTTTTATAATTTTGACACAGTAAATTCTAGAGTGCTTAATAAAGCATTAGTGATAATTGTAAGCAATGAAAAAACAATAAAGAAAATAAAAGCATTACTTTTCCTAAATTTCCTAAAATAGTGTGGGATTACACAAAGCACTGGTTAAGAACTGTGCAGCAGGAGTGTATGGTCTATAGGAGACTGAAATGTCAGCAAAATAAATGTATTTTAGATACAAATGGACAGTCTTTGCTTGCCAGCTGTTTCAGCATGATCAGATTACAAAGTGGTAGAGTGATTAGAGTGGTAGAGCTTTCATGAGGGTTGTGGAGGAGAATGAGGCAGGGTCTTTATGGAGTTTGACAAGGTATCATTACAGTGACACTTTTCTACAAGAAGGAGTCTTGGTGCTGGGGGCAGGAGGCTCTCTGGCACTTCATGCTATTGCACTGCACATGTATTTGCTGCACCTTGGCAAAATACTGGATTTCAGAAGTCATACTGTAGTCATAAGTGTGTTATTAAGTGTGCAAAATCCTGCACCAAGACTTAGACAAATTAGAGAGATAAGCAATCACCAGCCATATGGAGCTCAGTGAGGGAATGTGCTGGATGCTGCACCTGGGATGGGCAACCCTGGATTTATGGACAGTCTGGGGAAAGCAGCACTGTGGAAAGGGAGCTGGGGATCCTAGTTGATGACAAGTTGGATCTGACCATGTCCTGGCATTCTCTCAGGCCCAGCATCACCAGCTGGGAGAGGGAGGGGACTGTCCTGCTCTGCTCTTGGCCTCTCCTCAAGTGCTGGGGGCAGTTACGGGCACCACAACATAAGAAGAACATTGACCTATCAGAGGGTGTCCAGAGGAGGGCAGTTAAGATGGTGAAGGGCCTCAAGGCAAGCTGTGTGAAGAATGGCTGAGGTCACTTGGTCTTTTCAGCGTGGAGAAGAGGAGACAGAGGGAAGACCTCACTGCAGTTACAACGTCCTTGTGAGGGGAAGAGGAAGGGCAGACACTGATTTCTTCTCTGTGGTGACCAGTGACAGGACTCAACTAAATGGCATAAAGTTGAGTCAGAGGATGTTAAGTATCAGAAATAAGGTTTTTTTCACCCAGAGGGTGAAAACATGCCCATCCATGTTTGGGCACTGGAGCAGGCTCCTGTTATTGGTCACAGCACCAAGCCTGACAGAGTTCAACAAGCACTAGAACAGTGCTCCTCAGACATATGGTGAGCCTCTTGGGGATGGTCCTGTGCAGGGCCAGGAGTTGGAATCAATGATCCTTGTGAGTCCCTTCCAAATGAGGACATTCTGTGATTCTGTGATTCAATGAATCAATGACTCTGTGATTCTCCTTTATGCCTAGGGCATACTTTTTCAAGGTAAGCTGCCTGAGTTGTGAATCCTGGTTTAGTGCCCCTAGCATACCTCTTTTCTTCGTATCTGAAAACAGGTGCCTTTGTCCTCAAAGGTGGCCTTTATTGCTGCATGTAGCTAGCAGGAACTTAGCATACACCATTATGGGACAATACACCCATAACAGGTCATCACAATATACCACTTCTATACCATCCAAAAATTCTACCCCAAATGTGTTTGAGAATCACTGAGCTGACATTGCTTGGAGGACACAAGTAAAATTTATAGAGCACAGAGACCATATGCTCCTGGGTGCAGCCACAGGGTTGTGATCCACGAGCAGGACATTCACCACAGTCTTTGCAGCCCTTCTGTCTGTGCTGCTCTGCCAAGTGCTGCCTATGCTACAGTGCTCTCCAGGTTCAGTTGGAGGTGGTTCATGTGGAGCAACAGGGCTTTGCATTATTTCCAAATGTACAGAATGAAGGAGGAGACTTTGCTCCCTGATGCTCAAAAAGGAATTTGAGCCAACAGACAGTTGTGGAACTCCTGTCAAGAAAATTTGTGCCCTTACAAGAGTTTTTAACGTCAACAAGGAGTACTTTTTATCTCAATACTATGTTGTAATACCTGGAAGGATACAAAACATATATTGTTTAAGAAGTCATTGAATAGATGGATTAGTGTTTATCATGTATTTAAAAATGAGTACAATTCTGTAATTTCAGCGATGTGATTTCAGAGTATCTAAATGCAATCTAGTATGTTTTTACTTCTCTTCATGGGTGTACCCGAGAGAGCAGTAAACATTGGCATTAAGATGAGAGGGTGGAAACTGATGGTTCATTCGCATTAATATCTACTTTTTTGGGAGATGATGAAAGTGCTGTTCTGTAGCTGTGCATCTCTCAGGTCTGCCGGGAATGGGTACCATTTGGGTGGTCTCTACTTTGTTTCTGTGAAGGGATTGTGTTATGTGTTACTGCTACTTCCCATTAGTATCATATATGGAGATAATGTAACATCACAGCAAAACCTGAAAGCTGAAGAAAGTGTTTCTGTCAGTTGTGCACTTAAAATATCTTTGGAACCAAAATACTTTTCTGTTTGGGCCTTCTTTTGCTGTAAGTCACATGTGTTTTCAGAATAGGAAATTTGAGATTAAAAGTTACAATGCAGTTTTGACCAGGGCTGAGTATAGTTATGAGTTGCTTTAGCCCAGGCTCATGCAGATGTCGTTTTTTTATTTTTCAGTGCCAAAATTAAACAGTTAATTTAAAAGTTAGTTGTCCTTTCTGCATCCCTGGATTTTTAGCTCCACCATTCACCTTGTCCGAGAGAAAACTGAAAGGCTGTGACAGTAATCTTGGTCTTGAAAGAAGAATTTGGATAGCTCATTTTCATATTTATAATGATTTTTTTTAAAAAAAACTGAACCAAATCCATTCATGTTTTAACTACATTGATTTCAACCTGCTTTTCCATAGTTTGCTTTGGCATATTAAGTCCAGGCAGTGCACTGTGTTTTTATACACTAGACAAATAAAACTCTGCAGGTGTAGGAGAAAAATCATATTGTCCTTATCAGAAATTGTCCTGTGATGAGCATCATCAAGAAAAGGAAGAAGCTACTATGCTAAAACCGGGAAAATGTTTTTGCTGTAGCCAATAAAAATGAAAGATAGAGAGCCTATACCTAGTACATCTCTTGTAAAAAAGTGGCAGAAAGTTAAATGTTTTCTAATAACCCTTTGGTCATTTTCATGTTTGTGAGCACTCAGATGCGTATGAGGTGAAAACCTTTCTTTTTTGAGAGCAGGAGAAATGAAACACACAAGACAGGAGAAATATAGGTATATTATTTGTCTTTCACTGTCCTCTAACCTTCCCATATTTCCACTAGACTGTACAGTGCATCAGTTGTCAATATTGGATTTCCTTAGAAGGTCACTGAAAATGCATTCTGGATTTGAAAAGTAGGTTATATTACGTTTGGATGTATGTATTATATTATTTTTAGAAATGGTAAGGAGCAGAAAAATATAATCTTCCTATTAATCCTCATGTGGAATGTATTATCCTCAGTTGTGGATTAAGTGGTCATCAGCCCAGTGCTGCCAAAAATGCAGAGAAGAATGCATTGATTTAATCTATTGGTTTGGAACTATTCTTTTTGGTTTTTCCATTTCTCTTACGATTTATTATTTTGGATTTTACTCTAGTCAAGAACTGATTTCTTCCTCCATTATTCCTGTGTTGTGTTCAGTCATGCAATTTTCAGAGGCCTCTTGTTTTCTCAACTTTTCCTCTATCCTCATTAACTACTTCCACGCTATCTCTTATACTGTTTTTCTTTCCCAGCAGCTGCTTTCCCACAACACATTTCTCTCCAAACAAGTCTCAGAAGAGCTGCCCCTTTGGCCTGTTCCTAGAGGAAGGAGGAGAGCAGGGGCTGGGTGCAGCTGCCCAGGGAAAGCTGCAGCACTCTGTGCCTGCCTGTTCCCCTCTATTCTGCTCCTGTCTGCTCCTGTAAAGCAGAAGGGAGAGGCACAGGCAATGCTGCCAGCACCAGCAGCAATTCTGGGGCTTCTGCCCAGAGACACTTGCAGACCTTGTTACATTTTTGGGAACAGGTTGGTTGGACAGGTGACTCTTTAAGTTTTTCTTACTCTGAAAATTATGTTGTAACCATGGTGTTTCAGTGGAGTGTTAAATCACTTTGCAGTAAGAGATTTCTGCATTTAAATGTCAAATCAAATGGCTCAATCCACTGAGTGGCAGATGTATTTTAGTTAGCATGAAAAAACACATTAAAGATTGCTCTTCCTGTCAAGCTCCCAGCCTGAATGTGGGTGAGGGAACCAGATTCCTTTGGCATAGAAAAGGGCTTCTGATGGGCTGCAGGAGCAACGTGGCCCAGGCCAGGTGTGGCAATGTGCCCCTCGCTGCCTACTGCAGCACAAGAGCCAGTGAGCAGTGAATGACACAACAAAAACTCCCCTTCAAGGCCAAAGAAACGATGCAATTCCTTGGGCCATGAGCAGCACCTTAATCCTTGCCAGAGGACCTCCTGGATGCATGAGCTGAAGCATGTGGCCTAGCTTCTGCCTGCCGTTAATCAATCTCTTGGTGCTGCCTTGCCTTGTGGGATGCTTTTTGCACTTTTCTGGGATGCTGGGCTGCCCACTGGGTGGAGAGCAGCAGCTTCCAGAGAGCATCCAGTATCCAGCTGTTGGGAGCCTGGATGCCTGCCAGTCAGGCAGTTCTTTAGGCTCTGAAATGGATGAAGTCAAGGAGAGAACAGAAAAAAAAAAAACTAAGAAAAAGAAAATCAAGAAAAAAACCCCAGCAAACTCTAACAAAACCAAACACAGATATTTCAGGGGGGAAAAATGCAGAGAGATGCCTAAGGTGAAAATACAGACAGCTTTAATTATCACCGTGGTTATTTATTTACTTACTTACTTACTTATTTACATATTTTCTTGCTCATTAGAGCACTGATCCATCACAACTCCCCTCTCAGCCTCAATACTGACAGGGGCTGTGGGAGGGGGGACTGCTGTTCTCGGTGTGAGAGCTGGTCTGCACCAACTCCCCATGCCAAACCAGGGGAGGGGACCTGCTGAGGTGCCTCAGCACCTCTGTTTGGTAAAACCCTTCAGGACTATACTCATGGAGTTTATGTAATAAATGTTTTCAATATTGGCAAGTGTAGTGCGAGGCATTTTTTTTTTCCTCGGGGAGAAAGAAGGATTTTCTTCCAATTTTCTATGCTCTTGTGCGTCTTTCTTTTTAGGTGCTCCTAGAAAAATAAAGATGAATTAGCTTGTAGTAAAACTAAAATTTGCATATTTGTAATACGTACATGAAGTGTTGTCTGGCAATAAGGAATGCCTTTTAAGCAGTAGCGTTTTGAAAGGGAAGGGAACAACTGTAACTCCTATTTTCTTCCTGGAGAAAGGTCATGACACGGGGGTGGCCTTTCTGATGTTGGCAGCATCTCTAGGGTAGATGAACCATCATCCACATTATCAGCTGACAGACCTGCTACATCCAGAGCCTCACACCTGTTTTGTAGAGGCACCTGAGGAGGTGAGTCAGATACCTGGAGAGGTTTCACTTACCACTCTGAGCATAGACTTGCCTCTGTTCTCTCCTTTACTCTAAGTTACTGCCTTCTCTCTGGTTGGGGGTGGGGCTGCAGGGGGTGAGATACAGGATGATTGAAGGGCTTTTCTCACAGATTTTCCTATTTCTGTCTCAGGGAGGGAAGAGCATGGCTCCAGCAGCTTTTTCTCAGACTCCCTGATGATTAATCTGTTCACTTCCCTTCAAAGCTCTTCCATCATCTACTTGGTCACACACCTCACACAGGTGTCCTCACTCTGCCAGCTCATGTGGACTAGGGGTGCAGTACATCAGCAACAACAAAACCAGCCATGCCCAAAAACAGTGACAAAGGACACTATCCAGCACGGGACAACTTCTCACTGCTGAGATCAGTCCTGCTCTGAGGTCAACACTCAGTAGTATGTCTCACCAGCTTATTAATAGAGTATCATTGGCAGAGGGGGTGTCATAAAGCATATTACAGCACAAACCACCATAATAAAGATTTTGAACTATATAAATGAGCCACAAATAAAAACCCTGACATGGGTTCCTTCCCTAACACGTGCACATACACACAGACTAAACACATCTCAGTGTTAGTTGGCCTTCTGTTGAAATGATAAAATGCTGTATTATTTCTGCTGTAAGATTCAATACAGTCAAGTGACTTGCTGAGTACAGGCAGTTTCAGATTTCTACATAACTCTAAACCATTCTGCTTTTAAAAACAAAACTAATCTAGGAACTTTGAGGTGCTTTTATTTCTGTTTGTTTGCTTTATTTTTTCTTCTTTTTTTCATTACAGTTTCATAACAAGTGCTGGAAAATAAACACTTTTTCAGTACTGAGGCTGCTGATTAATGCTGCTAACAATAATTTAACCTCTAAAAGAATCAGAACTTTCTGGTGTAATTTCAGAGACTTTAGCATGATCATCTGATCTCCAAGGACAGAAAGAGTGATTACTATTCAAGGAAAAAAATAGTCCACTCCTATTTTAATTTAAAAGATTCTGTGCTGGAAATTACTTCAAAGTTTGAATTAAAGATGAAATTATTTCCTTTAATCAAAGTTATAAAACATTTATGGTTTTAGTGGGAATACCTAAAAGGTATGAAAATAAATTTTTTTGCTTGTTCAAAACCTTTGCTGAGGACTGGAATGTGTTTTGTTTCCCTTATTACTTTTGATTATTTACAGTATGTAACTCACAGGTCCTGTAACATGAGTTCTACATTAAAAACACCTCTTAATCTCATACCACCACCAGCTGGGTGTTTCTACTTATTTTTTTTTTTTAAACCTAATTTTGCAGAGGACTTTTGCTCTTGTCACTGTTTATTTTCCTTTTAAGAAGACACTTTGACGCAATATCTGATGTAACACTGAGGTTTTGAGACCCTGAGTATTTATAGGTTCTATCCAGGCCAGAGGATCTAGAGATGGTTTGGTGGCAGGTGCTGCAGGGGCAGTCCCACCAGGCCTTCAAGGAATGCTCAGGAGTGACAGCTCTTTTGCCTCATACATCAAGCTCCTTAGCAGCCATGGCAGTTCATTCTTCCCCACATGAGAGTCTTCAGTCAGAAGCTGCTCTGTGCAATGACATGAGCTGTCACACAAACCTGGGCTCTGACTCGGTGTCTGTGTCCCTGCAGTGATGAGTCAGGTACATGTCACCTCAGCTCTTTACATGTCTGCCCTCTTCATTGCTCTTGCCAATAACCTACCCCAGCCCTGAATGTCTGGCAGCCTCCACTATTCCACTGGATGCCTGCAAATTCCAGAGAAGCATCCTCTGTGCAGGAGGGAGTGAGACCTGCACATACCACAGGTCCAGCACAGCATGGCAAATACTACATTTCTTATCACAATCTTGAAAACTGCAGGCAGTAACAACCTTACTTAGCAATTGCAAACCGCGTAGAAGAGTTCACATGCTTTTCTTTTACCAATGAGTAGCATACTGTGGAAAGGCTGGGGGAAAAAACTTTTGAAAAACTGTCATTCCAGTTTTAAACAGAGAAGGACTGAGTCATAGGAGAACCATTTCTCCAAGCCTATACACTGAATTGTGACAGAATCAGAATTAAAATATTCTGCTTTTATTCTTCTCAAGTACTGCTGCCTTTCATCTCTGTATTTTCTTTCTGCACTGTTGCAGATTTTCTTGACTTTCTTGATGGTCTTCTTTAAACCAAAAATGCAAAACTGCTTCCTCCCTTCACTTATTACCTCCACTTCTTTTAGGTCCCTTATCTCCCTCCTCATATTAATTGATTCATTCCCCTCTCCAGAGTTTAGCACTATCAAAACTAATTATTATTACACAGTTCCCTGTGTGTTTTGGGCTGAAGTTGTGACTTATTATTAGTTGCACATCTATACTGATGAGAAAGCTAAAATACGTGAAAATCTGAAGGTGATTAACTTTTAAGTAGATCTCTATTTCATCATATCCGTATTTTTGAAGGCACCATGAAGTCTCTCTAGATCATATTTTTTTCAGGCCACTCAGAGAACTTGTGAGTAAGGATGCCTATGAAAATGCTTTTGAAGGCACTGGAGTCCATCAGTGCTGGTCACTTTTTGAACACCACCTCCTAAGGGCACAGGAACAGGCAATTTCAAAGTGTTAGAAGTCAAGCAGGTAAAGCAGAAGGCTGGCTTGGCTGGTCAGGGGTCTTTTGGAGCTAAAGC
>VXBI01003656.1:0-13813 GCA_013397375.1 Toxostoma redivivum
CTTTGGGATGATTTACAGGTATTGTTGCTCCCTACAGTGCTGTTGTTCCCAGTTCCTTTCTGATAAACCAGTGGAGCATCCTCTTTCTCTGTTAAATGTAGTTTAAAGCTCTTCTAGTATGTCTTGCCAGCTTGCTCCCCAGGGTAGGTGTCTGAACGCTTCAGTACCAAGGCTTGCTTAAGCACAGCACAGAGATGTAGCAGTATTTATAACATCTATTTTTAATTCTGCAGAACCCTGAAAGCCAGAGCATGAAAAACCATCTGGAAATAAAAGAAAGGAAGGAATATTGTGCTGAGTCTAATAAGGCCCATTCTTTTTTTGTGAGAAAGCTGTTGAATGCATGATCGTGTGCACAACAACAATGCCTAAATAAGCAAGTAAGGTGAGCTTCTTAACAATGATAATCAAGGTCAACATTTTTAAAAGTGCAAACTACTAATTACAGAAATGTGGGGCCTAATCTTGCAATCTTTCCCACAGGGAGAGTTTTCTTGGCTACACTAACAGTGCTCACCAGAGTAAATATTGGAATCACAGAATCACTAGGTTAGAAGAGATCTCCAAGATCATCAAGGCCAACCCATGCCCTAACACCTCAACTAAACCATGGCACCCAGTGCCACATCCAGTCTTTTCTAAACACATCCAGGGATGGTGACTCCACCACCTCCCCAGGCCATTCCAGCACTTTATCACTCTTTCAGTAAAAAGCTTTTTCCTAACATCCAGCCTGTATCTCCCTTGGCACAGTTTGAGACTGTGTCCTCTGGTTCTGCCAGTTGCTGTCTGGAGAAAGAGACCAACCCTCACCTGACTACAGCCACCTTTCAGGGAGTTGCAGAGAGTGATAAGGTCACCCCTGAGTCTCCTTTTCTCCAGACTAAACAACCCCAGCTCCCTCAGCCATTGCTCACAGGGTTTGTGCTCCAAGCCCCTCACCAGCCTTGTTGCCTCCTCTGGACACACTCAAGTGTCTCAAGGTCCTTCCTAGACTGAGGGGCCAGAACTGGACACAGCACTCAGGGTGTGACCTCACCAGTGCTGAGTACAGGGCAAGAATGAGCTCCCTGCTCCTGCTGGCCACACTGTTCCTGATCCAGGCCAGGATGCCACTGGCCTTCTTGGCCACCAGGACACACTGCTGGCTCATGTTCAGCCAGCTGTTGACCAGCACCCCCAGGTCCCTTTCTGCTTGGGCACTGTCCAGCCACACCAGCCCCAGCCTGTAACGTTGCAGGGGGTTATTGTGGCCAAAATGCAGGACTCAGCACTTGGATTTATTAAACTTCATCCCATTGTACTCTGCCCATCCATCCAACCATTCCAGGCTTCTCTACAGAGCCCTTCTACCTTCCAAAAGATGCTCCCAGCTTAGTGTTGTCTTCAAATTTACTAATGAAAGACTCAATGCCCTCATCCATGTCATCAATAAAAATATTGAAGAGGACTGGGCCCAGCACAGACCCCTGAGGAACATCACTGGTGATGATTCCCAGCTGGATGCAGCACCATTCCCCAGTCTCTGGGCCTGGCCATCCAACCAGTTCTTACCCCAGTGCTCCTGTCCAAGCCATGGGCTGCCAGCTTTTCCAGGAGTGTGCTGTGGGAGACAGTGCCAAAGGCCTTGTTGAAATCCAGGCACACAATATCTAAAGCTTTTCCTGCATCCACCAGGTGGGTCAGCTGGTCATAAAAGGAGACCAGGTTGGTCAAACACGACCTACCCCTCCTAACCCCCTGCTGGCTGGGTCTGATCCCCTGGCCATCCTGTAAGGGCTGTGTGATGACACTCAGTATAAACTGTTCCATGACCTTACCAGGTACTGGGGTCAGGCTAACTGGCCTGTAACTGCCAGCATCCTCCTTCCTTCCCTTTTAGCAAATAGGAGTCACATTGGCCAGCTTCCAGTCATCTGGAACCTCCCCAGTGAGCCAGGACTGTTGATAAATGATGGAGAGTGGCTTAGCAAACTCATCTGCCAGCTCCCTCATCACCCTGGGGTGGATCCCATCAGGTCCCATAGATTTATGGATATCCAAGCAGCTCAGCAGTTCTGTGGCTGCCTCCTCCTGGATAACAGAGGGACCATTCTGCTCCCTGACACCTTCTGCCAACCCAGGAGGACAGTTTTCCTGAGGACAAGCTGTCTTCCCACTACAGACTGAGGCAAAGAAGGCATTAAGCATCGTTTATGTGGTTAAGAATGGTTTATATTAGAAGGGACCTTAAAGATCCTTCCATTCCAGACTCATTGCCATGCGCAGGTACAGTTTCCACTAGACCGGGTTGCTTGGAGCTCCATCCAACCTGGCTTGAACACTTCCAAGGATGGGGCATCTACAGCTTCTCTGGGCAACCTCTTTCTGTGCCTCAGCAGGAAGGAATTTCTTTCTAGTATCTTATCTAAATCTACTCTCTTTTAGTTTGAAGCCATTCCCCCTTGTCCTGCCACTAGACGCCCTTGTAAGAAGTCCCTCTCCAGCTTTCTTCAGAGCTCCCTTACATACTGGAAGGCTGCTTTAATGTCTCCCCAGAGGCTTCTCTTCTCCAGGCTGAGTAAGTCCAGCTCTCTCAACATGTTCTCATAGGAGCTGTGTTCCGTCCCTCTGATCATATTTGTGGCCTTCCTCTGGACCTGCTTCAACAGGTCCACGTCCTTCTTATGCTGGAGCTCCAATTACATTATTTATAATGTTTCCATAAGTCATCCAATCATAGACGCAGACAAAAAATGTCTCATTTTGCCTTCTTCAGTTATGAGGGAGATACTTGGGCTTAAAAGCGCAGCTTCTTTAGAAGCTCTTGGAGCAGATTCAAAATGGACCAAAACTCAGGTGTTCCAAATTTTGTTGATTGTTTAAGGTTTCCCTCCTGCAGAGTGATTTAAATTGAGCTGGCAAACTCAAAGATCAAAACAGGCAGACTTTCATCTTATTTCCATTGTTTATGACAGATTGGGTGGTGCTTGGAGGAAGGTGAATGTATAAACAAGCTCTAAGGTAAAATATTGGCAAGTCTGCAAGTGCTGAAAATTGAGCATACATCATGCTGAAATGATGCTTCCTCAATAGAGAAAAACAATCTTTGTAGATGTTTGTTTCAGAGATGTTTTACAAGATGTCTAAGGTTTTTGGAAGAAGTGATGCAGGTGCCAGACTTATTAAACTTTCTCTAAATGTTAACCTGTATCCACTGAAAATGAAATTACATGTGCTAACTAGTTATTCCCTACTCTCAATAGGGAAAATGTGTTAAGTAAATTTAGATGAAACTAGCCTATTTTCCTTCCCTACAAGTTCTTCACCACTGCTGTAACAATGTTTTCCAGAGTCCTCAGATTTACAAGAGGTTATTTTTCTTGTAATGCTAAAATGTGAGAATTTGCTTCAGCTACTGTTCAACCTTTTCTGTTGTGAACCTTCCTTTCTGAAAGTATATCCAACTTCCTGAATCTCTCTGATCATGGGACATAGTATAACTGTGCTACAATTAGTTTTATATGCTGAACAGGGGTTTTCTTAACTTTCGCAAGTACTTGAATAATTGAATTACTCTCTGTTGTAAATTTAAGTCACAGATTTGGGTAAATATGATATTAATAGCATTTTCCCTTTCTCTATAATTTTTGGAAAAAGAGCAAGTATGCCCTTGTTTTGTGGGCTGGCAGTCAGGACAGAATTGTTGAGTCATTTAACATAGAAGAGTTTAGGAAGAAACTAAGTATAAGCATGGAACCCATGAGGGGTAACCGAACCTTGCCATGAGACTGGTGAGCATTTATAGCAGAGTCAGGTACAGCAGGTTGCTCAGTGCTATGTCCATTTGGTTTGAATATCTGTAGGGACAGACACTACCAGCCTCTCTGGAAAACCTGTTCTTGTGTTTGATCACCCTCACAAGTAATTTTTTTTCCTCATGGTTAGATGGAACATCTTAGTTTGATTTGTGCTTACTGGCTCCTCTTCACTGGATATTACTGGGAAGAGTCTGACTCCATTTTCTTTATTCTCTTCTGTTGGGTGTTTGTACACATTTATAAGACCCTCCTGACACTTCTCTTCTTCAGGTGGAACAGTTCCAGCTCTCTCAGCCTCTCTTTCTGTAAAAGGTGCTCCAGTCCCTTCATTGTGTTTGTGGTCTGTCATCAGACTCACTCCAGTGAGGCCCAGACCTGGACCTAGCATCTGCATCACCAGTGCTGAGCAGTGACACAGGATCTCATCACTTGGCAGGGCTCTTCCTAAGGCAACCCAGGGCACCACGGGCCTTTTTTTTTCAGGGGCACACAGCTGGCTCGTGGTAGCTTGTTGTCAATTCAGACCTCTGGCACATTTTCTGACAAGCTGCTCTTCAGCTGTTAAGCCCCTGTGTGTAGCCCCACTGTGTGGCGGACTTGTGTATGTCTCGTTTGTACATAGACCTTTCAAGTGTTTAGGAACCTGAGTTTTCATGTCAGGTACTCTAGGTATGTATACATGTCTAGGCTGGAGCTGGCTTGACAGGTCTGAGGACTGCTTTTCAGTCATGCCTGAGCCTGCTCAGAGGTTCTTTGATAAGTTATGCTGTGCCTACAGCTCCAAAGGGATCCAGTGCTCTGACTGTGTTTTTAGCATGCACCTGAATGTGTACTGCTGTCAATGAATCATCCCACAAGAGAGCAGCTGTGGTCATTTTAATTCTGAAATACAGCTGGCAGTCCAGCTAACTTTTTTCCCCTTTTTTTCTTTTCTCTTTTTTCTTTTCTCTTTTTTCTTTTCTCTTCTTTTTTCTTTCCTGGTTCCTCGCTTAGCAGACGAGGAACCAGGTTTCTTGGTCTTCTGCAATTTCAGGGAGTTCAAAATCGCAGCTTCCAGAGAATCCAAGTTCAAATTAACTCATTTTGTTTTTGAGCCGGTGCATGCATGCTGTTGATCAGCCCTAGCATGATAGTACTTTTAAGAGCTCAGTTAGGCTGGATGCTGTTTGTAGGCCTGCAGGAACAAGCTGTCTTCCCAGAGGTGTTCTGATACCATGGCAACTGTCACTTTACGAGCAGACAGATAGCAACCCAAGCCCCTGAGCCATCCCATTGCCCAGAACTACTGAGGCTTTACTAGTTCTAGTAAACATTAGAGGTTGCACTAAGCCTGATGTGATCAACTGCACTCTAGTGACTTCAGTGTCCCACTGTTACCCTCACTAAAATTACTATTTCAGTGGCAGTGAAATAATTCCTATCAAGTACAAATTACTTAGAAGCTTTTGGATAGAACTTAACTATACAAGTTAAACCTATTTATCACAGCTATGATCAGTGAACTGATGACAGGAAGGCAATCTAATTTTACTGTTTTATTAAGATGTAAAAGTTGGGCATGTCTTCACTACAGGTAAATTCCTATAGAAAGCTTCCATTGCAAACACAAGATACTGTCCAGGGAAGCAGGACCAGGCTATATTAGAAAAATTAATTTCAAGCAATTTACTTCTGTTCATTGCAAAAGCAATTTGTCTTGCAGCCACTACAACGAGAGAGATAGAGAGGCATTTGTCTTTGTTCTGAAAATGTAGCATAACAGTGAAAAGCAAGGGGGATGTCAAAGGCCAGACTGAGAGGACTCATGGGTTTGCCAGATGGGTCAGAGTTAGGATTGCCTGCCAGTTACTGATCCGAAGCGTTTGCACTAGGTCGGACTGGGATGAAGGTAATTTTCACCATAACAACTTCTGTGGCGCTCCTGTGATAACAGACCAACGTTTCAGCTACTGCTGAACAGCATTTGTGCAGCATGAAAGCATTCTCTTCTCACTCTTAGCCCCAGTGAACAGATTGCAGTGTGTGAGAGGTAGGGAGAGGACACAACTAGGCATATGGCCCAAACTGACCAAAGAGATTTTCCATGCCCTACAATGTCATGCTCAGCAATAAAAGAGAGGGGAGAGCGATGTTAGGTAGGTTAGCTATCTATTGCTTGGGAGATGATGGGGCATCAGTCTAGAATGGGAGGTGGTTAGTGATTGTTCTTGTATCATGAGCTCTGGTTTTTTTCTCTATATTTTCGTTCATTTTTCCATTGCCTGTCAAACTGTTCTTACCTTGACCCATGAATTTTCTGGGGTTTGCTCTTTCCTTTTCTCCTTTCCCATAAAACTGTCTTTGGGGATAGGGAAAGGAGGAAATATCTGTGTGGTGCTTAAGTGCCCACAACAGTTTAGCCTAACTCATATAAATATCAGTTTTCAGGACAACCCTCTGGGTGCGTGTTTAAAACCCATGAATTAATGGAATTGAAGCTTTTTGTTGAACAGTTTTGTGCTCTAAAGTCCATGGAATCAGGGATCATTGAACAGGCAGAGAAATTCCTCACATTTTCAGGAGAGCACCCTGTGGAGTGAGGCAGGGCCTCTGAATCACTCCAGTCCTTGCCTTGTCTTCTTTGTCTTTCATAGTCAATGGTGGTGTCTGATGAGACAGCCTTTAAACAGCAGCCACCACAAGGCTTTTATCAAGAAAGATGAAGACTGCTAATAGCACTTTGCTTGCTTGTTTCAAACAGTTGTGTTCTTTCCAGCCTGAAAGTTTTACTGCCCATTTGTGGATTTCATGTTTGAAGGAAGGCTGGCATTCCTTTCTCCTAAGAGAAAGCTGGAAATGTGAAGAAAACTGCAAAACCATGATTTTGAATATCAAATAGTCTAAACAATTGCCTGGTTTAGCTGCGGAAAAAGTAATTCTCAGAGGGAGGTTCCATGCCAATAAAAAGCTGGTTAAGGAAGTAGAAAATGTATTTATATGTTCACTCCCCATTGATCCTCCAATAAGAAGCTGCTCTAGTGTGTTATCCTTGCAGTGCAGGAATATGCCAGTGCATTTCTGCTTTGCATTATCTGAAAGCAGGGTCAAGTCCTATACTTGCTAAGGATTGAATATAGGGAGCACAGACACAAAGATAAATGTTGTACAGGGCCTAGCTGGGACTGAGTTAATTTTCTTCCAGATGCTGCTCTGTTTTGGATTTGTGACTAAAGCAGTGGTGATGGCAGAGTGTTGTCGCATGGCTTGTTTGGCATTGTGGCTTTCTCTTTTCCCAGCTCTGCCTCAGTAACAAGAAGGTTGGGGGAGCATGAGATATTGGGAGAGGATGTAACCAGGACAGTTGACCCAAATTGACCAAAAGGCTATCCCATGCCACAAAGTATCATGGGTGGAGAGGGTTTGGGGTTTTTTTTTTGATTTTTAGACATTGCTTGGAGACTAACCAGGTGTCAATATCAGTGTGCTTGTGGGAGGTGAGTGGCTTCTTCACATCACTTGCTTTTGTTTTATTCCTGTTTATTGTTGTTTTCTTTATTCTTCCTTATTCCTTCCTGTTTTAAACTATCTTTATCTCAACCCCTGAATTTTCTTGCTTTTGTTCTTCCTATTCTCTCCTTGTCTGACAGTGGGGGAATGATAAAGTGGCTGTGTGGGACTGACATGCTGACCAGGGTTAATCCACAACACATCCTAAAATAACAGTCATCTGCGGCACCTGCCAGGCAGAACTCAACAAGACCTGATTTTCACCCATATGCATGAAGTTATTAATGACTTAAATGTTTGTTGTATAAGGCCCCAAAACAGAAAAGAGGTGTTGAGGCTTCTGAGGGGGAGAATGGCACAGGTGAGTCCTAAAATTTTAAATAAAATAATTTTTTGATCACTGGCAAATCATACATACACTGTGTGTCTTTACAACTGCTTTTATGCAGGTGCTTCCTGATCCAGTTTGCATGTAGCCATCAATCCCCCCCAGAAAAGATCTCATTTGAAAGCTTCTCTATTGAATTGTGACTGGTATCTCCATAATGACATTTTTTAACAAGTTGTGGCAGGATGCCCCTCTGCACCAGGAGGTCATATCTGTTGCCTATCAGCTGATTCAGTAGCTCAGGGCATTTTCCCCCTCACATGCTTTTGCTAATTGCTGAAATAACTCAATCAGGACAGCTTGTCTTGTAGCAAGTTATTTCAGCACCATGGAGGTGACATTCCCAGATGACAATAACCATCTTGCCTTGAGAACAAGACTGTAGGAAGATAAGTTTGAATTTCTGACTGACTGACACTTCACTTTACAAGCTATAAAAGCTACAACCATCATACTTTCACAAAGCAGACATCTTCTGCACATTCCCTGGTAATGTGTGGAGACCTCTCTTCAAGGTTTGGGATGCCTGTGAGTTACTCTCTTGAATGTTGAATGAAAGGTCTCTGTGTATCCCATCATCAATTTGGTGGTAATTTACATTCACTCCTAATCTATACTCTTTCTGTGCTAGGTATTATATAGGTACCTTTATGTCATCCACTGTTTTATGTAATCTATTAGTAGTTCTTTTATTTTATCCTGTGTATTAAGTAACTCTGTTCAAAGCCTTTTGTTTGTTAATCTCCCGTCTATTTAATAAACAACCCATTTTAGAATAGACCTGATTTGCCATTCTTGAGAACTTGTGAGCCAGAGTGATTTAGGTGCATGTCTCCTAAGTAGAGCTGCTGTGAAAAATCTGAGCCTAAGGCTGAGCTTGTTCAAAGCTCTCACTCGATCACAAGTGTATGAAAAGACTTGCATCTGAAAAAGCACCAAGACATTTAAATTGTTAAAAAGCTTTCAGGGTTTTTTTACCTCCTTGAAGAAGAACCATGTATCAATAACAACGGAAAAAATTAGCTTGGCTTTTAAAAAAAGATTTTCTTTATAACTAAATAGAAAATTTGAATGCTGAACTTGAGCAAATGGTGTGATTTATCTGTTTATTTCCAGTTCTGTGGAGAAGCCAGCAATATCTGCATTGCAATACTGCCTTAGTATAGCACTGTATAATAAGCATTTCCCAGTATTTGCTAGCATTAGTGTTACACAGCCACTAATACATTACCTTGGGTGCACTATCCCAGAAAATACTAAAATGTGGATATTTTCCATTTGGGAAAGCTGAGACATCACCTTAGTCTTTTTCTACTTGATTAAATGTGCTCTAGCCAATATCCTGTCAAGCTGACGTTTGAATGCAGATAACACTGGTGTGTGTATATATATGTGTATATAAAATAAACATCTTGATACTATGGAGAAGAGATAGAATATGAGTAGTTCACCAAAGTCAACACATAGTGAGCATGGAAATATCTTTTTGGAGCAACAAACACAGATCTTTTAATATGAGTGATTACATTTGTATGGTGAATTAGAGTTACCTGGACACTTATCAGACAGTGTTAAACATAGCCTTGTGATAGTTACATGACATGTACATGAATTATAGCATAAACAAATGATTCTGCATGAGTTTTTGATTGGATTCAAGATCAGAATATGCAAAAGCAATCAGAACCAAGCTGGATGTTGTTCAGGAGATTCTGCTCTAGTTTTTAATCACAGGTTCAGAATTGGACATAATTCCAAAATTGTGGTGGAGTTTTTTGCCTTGATTTATGAAAATGAAAAATGATCCATGGCCTCTAGCCTGAAAGATGCATCTCCTATCCCTTCCTGTGTCAGCTGAGCTCAACTGGCAAACTTAGGTTCAATCTACTCCAGTATCTACAAGATATGGAGATGTTAGCGAGGTCTATTCAGCTTTGGTCTTGTTTCCCTGTCACAGTGGCAGGTACATCTATAAAATCACATCTTTCTGTTTATTTGCTTACAGTTTTTTTGTCCACGTCCACTCAGCTGACATATGCTTTTACCTGTCGCTCTTAATAAAACAGTTTGAGCTAGAAATCAATGCTGATACGAAAACTGATAAGAGCAGCTTCAAATCCACTCTGTTGAGAGCAAATCCATTTTCTTTTAATGAAGGCACACCTGCTTACAGAAGTGATGAATGTGGCAATGTGACAAGACATAAGCATGTGTTTAACTTAAGTATGTGCTTAAATTTCCAAGCACTCTCAGGCTTAAAGTGTGTGTTCATTTGAGCTGAGAATTCTATTGCTGATTCTAATAACTTTGAAGAAAGCTGCTAAACTGATGATGCAATAGGAACTGAGATGGCAATAACTATGTGTCATCTTAAAAAATAGATACTTTTCCCTTGCTGTGCTTGTAAATGCCATGATAGAGGAGAACATGGCTTTCCAGGCTATTTATTTGTTTCTTTGTTAGTTTGTTTATTGTTAGGATTCAAGAAACAGATGCGAATAATAACAATATTTTCCATTGGTTTTGGGTATTTCAGCAGGTGTTTATGGACAAGGTTAGCCTGATGACTGATTTTATAAGAGTATAAGGGAATCTAGTGAAGGAATTTAAATCACTAGGAAAGGGAATCAATGTCTGTCAGATTTCTTCAAGGCTTCCAAGCAATGTTGTATACTATTGACTATTGCACTAGTATGAAGAAGAAGGTGCTTTCTTCTCCCTGTGGAGGTGGCACCACTGAAAGAACAAGATGAAATGCACTTGTTCTCATATTTTCTTCAGGTGTAATTGAAGAGGTTTCAGGTTTCAGGCAGCGAGGGCTGTGACTGAAAAGTGTGTAGCATCATGCAGTTTGAGCTAAATTACATCCATGCTATGAATTAAGCATAGACTTCATTGTACTTTTTGCCCAGGCATGTTCAACAACTCCACTTCTTTAGTAAGGCAGTACAAGGATGCCGTATTAGACTGACCTCCACAATACTGGAAGGAAAAAATGTGAGCCTGCATCATGAATTAACTTAGGTGAGCTGTTTCTTTTACATGTTCTGGGAGGGCTGGACATATTCATACCAAGGGTAAGTCCACACAGAGCTGTACACAGCTGTAGTCTTTTAGAAAATGGTGTGAGTGTTTTGCAATCTTGGGGTTTTTTCAGGTTGCCCAACAGTATTTTTCCTTGAAAGAAAATGTTTGCTATGAGCCAGCCCTGCTCATGTCTGTGATCCATCTCCTTCCCGAATGGGGGAAGCCCATTTTCTCTCTCTGCACATTCTTCTCCCATCTTTTGTATTTGAATGTTGCCTGGCTGCTGTCTTGTGATTTTTGTTTTAATCACTGCTTTTTCCTCCTTAGTCATTATTGCACCATGCATTGTGAAATGTTGATAGGATTGGAAGTCACTGTGTGTGTAATAAGATACTTTTTATTTTGTATTGCAATAATATAAATATTTTCTTAGGGTATCTCTTCTATTACATATTACACAGAGTGATTCGTTGTTACAGTGTGCTCCTTGCATTTCAGAATGTCATGCGCTGGATCAAATGTTACTCTGATGATGTGACAAATGCCTTTGCCACAGTTTCTGATGCATTTACACCCCCACCAGGTGGCATATTCGGTTGAACTAAGTCTGAAATGGTACATTTTCTATCAGCACACTTATGCTTGAGAATGTATTGCACATCTTCTTTGAGTATTACAGCAGTTCATGAAGAAAAAGCTGGATTAACTTTATCATATTCACAATGAGGAAAGAAAATACATGCATGCTGTATATGAATGTAAATAAGAATACATGTATTCTTTAGTTATAGTGGTGCATAATAATTGTTTGTTGTTTCCTGAGTTATCCCAAAATACAAGTTACAGTACAGATAACAAGTGAAAGCTTAACTTGTCTGAAGATAATAGCTTAGGTAGCACTGCATTCGTAAATGAAGAACACTTATGCTTACACTAAACATTAGCACATTTTTTTTTCTCCCATTTGGGGAATCTATTAATAGCTTTCTTATTTCCATTTTGGCTTAATTTTCTGCAACTTGTATGGCTCTGGCATCATTATATTTCAGTTTCTTTCTACTATTGTGTCTATGGATTTACTTATCCATCATCTTATTTGGCGCCCCATTTCAGACATTAGATGTAAGCTGGGATATTATCTTGGCTATCACAATTTGGAAGAGTCTCTCAGAATGCTGTGGTAATGCTCTTCAAGAGGTGGACAGAGGCCTTCAATCTGATTCAATTGTTCCCTTCATTCTCCTCTCCACCAACAGTTGTTACAGAAATTTAGAAAAAGACGTGTTAAACACAGACACACACACTCCTCAACTGCTGGACGAAGAACACTTTACCACAATACACCCATCAGATAAATTGTAATAAACCCATGGCAAATTCTGTTAGAGAAGGTGTGTTACTACACTTAACTACACAATAGCATACATCTAAAAAGATTTTGTCTTAGCCACCAAGGTATCACAGAACTGTTGGAATTGATCTGGATTCAGCCTATAAAGGACATGAAGATGGCAATTTTAAGTCCTGTAGGCTATCATTGAGCTAAGTACCATAGAACAAGAGAAAAAGAATTTATTTCATTACTGAAATGCATAGTTATAAATTTCATTATTTTTTGCAGGCTAAAGCAAGCATTCAGCCTGGTTTACAGATTATATATTATGTCAATACAGGTTATATCAGTACAACTTACACTTCTATGGATTGCAGGCTCTAATTCCAAAGGAGAGGGCCTATGTAGGACTGGCCTAACTTGCCATTAAGGAGAGACTAAAATTCACTGGCTGTTAATTAAATGATACAAGTTTGATTATAAAAGAAAATAAAGACCCAAGTGATAACTTTGCAGGACAAGCTGATCCATGCAACCTAGTCCCATTCACACAAGACTGTATTAATATCAATTGTACAATATGGTCTTAGTTGCCAAAATCTTCTATGAAGCCTATTAATGCCTACTCTGGTCAAAGGAAAAATATCATAGGTAATTGAAGAAAATAAAGTACATAGAAATAGTGTGACTAACATATAATAATTTTACTAGACATGGGAAAAGCATGATTAACAATACTCAATGCATGCTCTAAGATTACCACAGGCACTAAGGGTTGGACATAAGCTTGCCTATAAGGAGAGAAACTGAAATAACCATTCTAAACACAACCTAAACCATGAAAGTGGAGCTGGAGGTCCTCTTAAGAATGAGGCATCCCAAATGAACAATGGAGCCATAAATAAGCTAACAACATTTGGAAGATTCCAGAAGAGTAGACAGGAAAATAAAATGTATAGTGATGACATTTTCATGGTCTCCCATTTTATGGACCTCCAACACTACTTCCTTGATTTATAAGTTGGGTTTTTTTAATACAAAAGCATGGGATCTGGTAGAAAAAATAAAGGTTGTATTAGAATGCAGCTCCTTCTGTGTCACGGAGGAGGAAGTATTAATCAGAACTACACAATAACTGCAAACAGCTGAGAATACCCATAAATATGGTTGAGACACAGAGCTTTCTGTGCAACCTCAGAGGCATATTGAAATGACAAAGTGGAGAAATAATTGCCAAACTGGTGATGACCATCACTGTTCATCATGCTTTGCATAGCAATGAGTATGCTGAGTGCCATTCCCTATGCTAGCTACCTGGGCAAGCTATTGAGATTTTGCTAACATTGCACATAAATGAGAGTCAGACAGCAAAAATATTTGGGGTAAGGGTTTTTCTCTTTCATCACTGTAAACAGTACCATTCACACTCACATTGACAGACAAGGACTTAATTAAGAAAAAACATTTTAGCAATTAACACCTTGGTGATTATTTACTTATTGCAGGAACCACATGTGGATGAAGCCACCTTGCCTAGGTGTTAAGCAGAGAATTAAAGGATATGGTGAGTTGGAAGGCACCATAATAGTGAAAGTGTTGTGAAAACTTCTACAAAGGATGTTTGTGTAGAGTGTCCCTGAGAGTCTATGCCATTTTAGGAGGAGTGTGTCAGAGGGAATAAATAACCTTCAGCCCAAGATACAATTTCTTCTGAATTTGAAATAAAACGGCATGGAAGTTCCTATCATGAAAGGAACAAGAAAATTATATCTCTGGCCC
>VXBI01003656.1:13846-32778 GCA_013397375.1 Toxostoma redivivum
TATATCTCTGGCCCTTCTTATTTTTTTTAATTACTGTCAAATTTCCTTCAAAACCAATTTTAACACAGCTTGAATCAGACATTTTGAGATGCTGACACTGAATTTCTCTTCACAGACAGACATCTGAAGTGACTGTTAGTTTTTTTTGTTTTGTTGGGTTTTTTTTGGTTTTGTTTTTTTTTGGTTCTCCAGAGTACAGGTCACTTTCAAAGGAAGAAGCTGAGAGTATTCTCTATTTTCCCATGGTTCATGTTGATAACTGTGGGCAGCTGCACAGTCCAAAGACAGTTCCTGAAAGGACCATACTTCAGGGCTGTTAATTTGTTGGCATGGCTTCGTGGGTATAGAAGGTGTGTTTTAAGAGATCTCTTAGCAGTGACTTCACCAACAGCTTGTGACAAGATAGAAGGTGACTCTGCAAAATATACTTAATGATCGATTCCTACTCTTTTTTTTAAATTAACTTGGATTTCTATATAAATAGATCAGAGTTCTGCTATTGATTTGCATTTAAATAATTTCCATTCAATATGTTTTTTAATATAGTTTTGGCTTTGTGGGGCTCAAAATAACAGAACCCAAAAACTATATCTCTGTACACAAAATATATTAATATACTCATTTTATCAACCTGTTTTTTGGAATATACTTATGCCATTCAAGTGATTTAGTTCAAAGCTAAGGTCTGGTCTGTCTAGGAACTTGCTAAAATGGGTAAGCTTGACTCTACTCAGTGATTTTCTTAACTTGATGTATGTCTTGGTTTGAAGGACAGGTGTCTGCTAAGAAAGGCAAGAGCCTCTCATGAAATGGAAAATGTAAACCTCCTCCCTCCAAATTATTATAATTTTGAAATCAAGGGGCTCTCAGGCAAAGATATGGGAATAGGAATAACAGTTCTTCACTAGGAAAATTAAAATAAAAGTACAGTAATACAAAAGAAAAAAGAATAATCAAAACACTGACAGAGTCAGAATACAACCTGACACCCCATCAGTCAGGGTGTTGGTAGCAGTCCCATTAAATGGTGGCTGCAGTCCTCCTGGAGTGACAGATGTGGTTCTGTTGAAGCAGTGGTTCTGTAAAAGGTGCAGTTTTCCTCCGAAAGTCCAGTGATGATGTGGAAGGGTCTGGTTTTCCTCTGGGAACCCAGTGGAAAAAGGAAAGGCTTGGCTCCCCCCTGGCTGGAGCATCTCCCAATGGGATGATGTACTTTTATCAGTCATACAGTAGGATTCAATGGCCCATTAACAGAAGATACCTCCCTGGAGGAAGGATGGATCGTGGAAAAGATAAAGGATACTGCTTTGCCTGGTTTTAACAGATGGTGATAGAATACATACCTTTGGTTACATCCTGCTTTGCAAGCCAAGACAATGTAAAACCTTATGATTAAATTCTGAATGTTAAACACAGGAGCACTACATAGGGCAGCTGAAAACCTCACAAGTGCATTATTATGTGTAAGAACTCCTTCCATTACAAAATTATATGATACATGGTTCCACCAGAAAACATAGTAAATTAGTCTAAGTTCGCATTCTGCTAAGAATTGGAAAATTAAGAAATTAACCTAAACCAAGGAGTCCAAAGCACACAGGGGTGTGTGCTCATATGCATATGGAAGCATATAATGTGCGTTAGAGTAGGAAGGACATACTGTATGATTCATCTTGCTGACAAGCAGAAAAATTATTTGATGTCTTAGATGGAGCCCTAATACTTCATAAGTTTGTATAGGCTCTGGATGCAGTTTTGATAGACAGCAAAATAGACACCTGTCATCTTCTTCTCATTAAAAAGTTGTCTTGTTTATTAATTTATTCCTGACAAAGATAAAACTTCAGAAAAGAGTTTCCATTCTACTTTCAATGCAGTACTCTATTAACGTAAGAAACACAAAATTGCTAGTCATTATTTTCTTTCTCTTAGTCTACCATTGCCTTATACAATGTATAGAGCGTACATGAAAAAAAAAGATAGTGGTACTGCTGTTCTGCTGTAGTGAAGAGAAAACATGGAGAGAAAGAGGTTTTTTAGACAATTCCCATCGTAACTCTAATAGTATGTCATAGTAAAGGGGATATGTATGTTATTAGTGGACAATTAGACTAACCAGAATGAGATTTTTGCCTGTCAGCTAGGCAGTGTACGGTGGGATTTTAATATTGAAGTTTTTAGAACTAAACTTTCCTAATAAACCAAATATGTAAGTTCTAATGCTACATAAATGAAGTTGATTTATGTGTGAATAGAAGGCCAGCATACATACTTGAAAAAAACAGTGAGAAATCCAGGCTGCTGCATGTAGGTAGAGGGGGGACACATTGAGGCAGGATGAAAAAGCCAAAAGATTAACTTCCACAGTTTATTTCTCTTCTTCTCGCCACGTTTACTCATAACAAGCTGCAAAAAAAATCTTTGGGAAAGAGCACAAATACAATTCTAAAAAGCAAAGAAAGAGATTTAGAGATCATAGATGAAGTTGTCATTGCAAGTAAAGAAATAGGCAGCTGAGGACATTACAATATTCATGTTGGCTTAATTGTAAACTCTTGAAAGTCTTTCCACACCTTTAAAGAGATGCAGAAGTCAGTGTAACAGGAAATGGAGATACACATTTTTAAAACAATAACTAGACTGAGGTCTGGATTCCCTTAAGGGTTAGGCTGATGCCACTCCTTAGGACTGCCTGGTCCGTGGCCACATTTGTGCTTGGAGAGTTCTATTCACATGGCTTGAGGCCACAAAAAGGCAGCACTTATACATAAAACTTATTAAGCTGCTTTAGCCCAATTAGCTATCGGGATGTATGCTATGGAAAAGACATTTACATAGAATTTGTACTGTAGGAAAATAATACTCCTAACAAATAAGGATGTTGAAAATCTAAATGTGCATAGGCTAAGGATGACTTGTGTCAGTAGAATTTATTGATGAGACAACTAATAAGATGACCTTCTGTAACTAAACATCCCATTCTTTACCCATGGACAGTTCAGCTGTGTCGAAGACCACTGAGCTGTGTGTAGAACAGCTTCTGAATCACTAGCAGTTGCAGTTCAATTATTTTGAAGTTAAATTATAATCTTTTGTTTCCAAGACAAATTGAACTATGGTGTTTCAGAAGCAACCTAAACCTCTGTGTGGCAAAGGTCCAGTACACTCAATGCTTTCACTGAAATGCATTGAACAGCTCCTGGGTTACCCAGAAACAATCTCAGTTTTTTTCTGTGTTTCAGTTTATCAGTGTTTCTACTGTCTGAGTAGAAACCCCAGTGCCAGTAACCTGGAATAATCAGTGTAGGTGATATTGACAATTTTTGCAAGGTTATACTTTCCAGGGGGGTTTCCAGGGGGTTGATAAAGGGGACAATTCACATTCAAATAAACCCTTGGCTCTGACGGTCTGGACAGTGTTTTCCCAACATTTCAGCTGGGCCACATGTTCTCGGAATCTGTTCTGGTTTTTTCCCTCCGAGATGTGTAAAAGTTCTTGTCTGGCAGTTCGTGTGCCCGAGGTGAAATAAATCTGAGCTCTTTAGTTTTCTCAGTCTCAAGGTTGTTTATTATTTTCTTATCTGTAATATTTTCTCTCAGCCCAGCGAGGTCTGTCTTGCAGGGCAGCCATGGCACACTCTCTGCCCCTCAGGGCGGTGTTATCTTTTTATACTAAAAACTACGTACATGATGTTTACAATTATTTCCCAATTACTATCATCTAGGTTAGACAGTGAACTTCTACTCTAAACCAATCCAAAAGTGCCAACTCCACAATAGAAAATGGAGATGAAGAACAAAGAAAGACCAAACACATGCTTTTTCCCCCATCTTGTGTTCTAAAATCTCTATTCCCAAAAATCCTAAAATCTATATTTTCACTTTATGATAACACTACTTAAACTTCTGTGACTTTTAAGTTCTCATATAAAGCTGGTAATTTGTTTCAAGGGCTATAATCAAACCCACAGATGTTTTGGGCATCATTCCAGGGTCCCAGAGCCCCCTGACCAGGGTCTCAACAACTCTGGACTCCCAAAGGGATGTCCCAGACTCTGACACATGTGACACTTCGTTAAATTTACCTACTCTGTAGCTGCTAAAATCATACAAATACATCCATTTTGAATTGGGTTTTATCTCTTCTTTGCCACCACTCAAGATGTGACTGAATATGCCAGAGAAGCTGGCAGCTGTAGAGAAGCTGGAGGTGAAACAAAGAGCTTTTTCACCAGATAGGGCTGTTGTCATCTCTGATGGAAGTAGGTTTTGCTATGTGAAAGATTTGGCTGCATTTGGGATTGATTCAAGTTTTTTCAGTTTGCCCTTGCCTTCTTACGATACTGCTATTTATTTCTGGGCATAGCTGTAAGAAAGGTCCTTCAACCTTTATTGTCATGATGTAAGTCTAAATGCTGGATGAACAAAGCTGTTGGGAAGGGATCTGCTGATAGCCAAAGGTCAATGCCTGGGTATAAACTGCAGAAATAAAATCAGTCCACCATAACCTAAATCTTTCAAAGATACAGGCAAAATGCCAAGATGGGTCACTCATAGTGCCAAAGCACAGGTTGCAGTAGCTGTCAGCCAAGCTAAACAGCACATTGAGGGGTTTCAGTCTTGTAGACCAACAAGCCTATACCATGCAAGCACCACATATCTCCTACAAAGATGCTCAGGTAGCGTCACTAAATTCCCAAAAGATCATGAGTCATGTGAAATGGACAAGGTGGGAAGCAAATCCATAATTGTCCCCATACTACCTAGATAATGCATACAACAGATGCCCATCAGATCTATGGTAGCGGGACTAGCTGAGTGCACACTTCAGAACTCAGCATCAATGCCAGCTTGATTGGCATTCTTAGAATGTACCTGTCATGAATCTTAGTGCATATGACCTTGAAAGAGAACCTTACCAAGATTACTTTCCCATGATGCCACCTTGCCTGACTTTGCTCTACCCTGTCCTTAAGTTTGCCCTCTGCTCTCAGGGGCTGATCTGCTCTGATCTTCTGCATGTTTGGAGTTATAGGAGAACTGTGCTCCAGATGTCTCCTGCCTGCACTGTCAGTGACACAGTGACATTTTTGTTACCTAACTGAGCTAACTGGGCAAGCCAGAGCAAGCAAAGAGGATGATGAGTGGCTCTGCACAGGAAAGAAGTGTCCTGGTCCCAGCCACAGCCCACCAGGAGAGGACTGACCCAGACACAGCCACTTCCAGCCCTTACTGTGCTCTCCACCAGGCTCTGCCACAGCATCTCTGGGATTAATTCCTCCCCACTCTGATAAGGCAGAGGAAGGCCATTCATACGCTGAGGGTAGACCTGCACATCAAGACACCAAAGTAATTAAAAATATGTTTTTAAAAGACAGACAAAGTGCTGAATGATGTTGATAGACAAAGTTGGGCACGATCTTTCAGGGTTTGGTGTGCAAGATTGGTGTCTAAGACACAGGTGTTGAGCAGATGGCCTTCTCCTTTTTAGGTATAGAGGCACTTCAGTATTTTATAGACTTCATGAAAGGAAAGTCAGGGCAACACAAAGCTATTTTTTCCTACTTAGCAGTTGGAAGTAAGGTGAATTTATCAGCCTCAGTGGTGTCCCTTCTGAACAACAGCATCCCACAAAGCAAAAAGGCAAACAAGTAATGCAGCACAGCATGGCATGGTTGAAATTATCTGTCTTGTTTTGTGCACCTGAAAGAATAACTTTTTTGGTACAAGGCAGGTAATTCAATCTTCGTGCTGACTTAGACTTGGCAATTAGCTGAGGAAAAACTGCAAAACATGATGAATTATTTGTTAATAATTGGGATTTTATGTCTCTCTGTGTGTGCGTGCATATGGACAAGTGCAGCTCAGTGGGACAGAGAAACTAGGGTGGACTGCATTTAGTCCTCACTGCAAAAGTGAGGACTTCACTGGCTAAGCCACCAGTGACTCTTCTTTCTCCCCCTTTCTACTCTTCCATATACTCATCATATAGCATCTTTATCCATATTCAAGTGGTCAGATATAATTTAATCCACACAGTCCCTTCCTGCCCATCTATAAAAGAATTTTTGCCATTGCAGTGGAAAGTTACAATGTTTATTACATCTCTGTCTAAGATGAACCCTAAAGAAAGCATTTTATCCTCACTCATATAATCATCATAAGGTAGAAAATGAAATCTCCAAAATAAAAACTACTGTAGGAGAGCTTCAGGGAACCACATGTCAGTTTTTACTTGGATGTACACTATTTTAAAAAAAAAAATCTGGTGAGGAGAGGAAAAAGATGCACTGAGTATCTTTCAGGAGATTTCCTCTCTATTTCTTAATTCTTTCGATTGTAGAAGGAAGAAAATCTCTCCTTGCTGCCTGGAGTGAGAGTGAAAATATTCTAAAGAGACATTGTAAGAACTTCGTTTAGTACCATGGATGGTTTCTCATTCCCACTTGCATCTTAATGAAAGTAAATGTCACCTCAAGGTTGGCAGTGAGGGTATAATGACTTCAAAACTTTGGCGGGATTGGCAGATAAATACTTTGTTTCCTAAGATGATTTAGAAAGGAGCTTTATCTCAGACTGGTGAACTTTATCATCTGAAGTAAAGGAGAAGCTGGGGTTAATGGTGTGTGTTTATCCAGACGATGAGTGCTAGTTTCCAAAATGTATACTGCTGTTTATTTCCTGGGAGAGCAGACTTGTGGTCCTAATTGTCAAGGGCAGTTGAATATATTAATATCTTTCTCTCTCTCTGTCCCTCTCTTCTCTGTTCAGTAAGACATTTAAGCACATACTGTACCAGTTCAAGAAGAAGAGCCCTGTATTTCTGTCCTAGTGGCAATTGAATTCTCTCTGCCTGCTTTTATTATTTGGTTACATCTTCAAAGTAATAGCTCTTTTTCTTTCATGGTTTTCCTAAACTAACTCTGTCTTTCCTCACTCCTCTCTGCCACCTCCTATTTGCACTTACAACTACTGTCAGTGTCATCTGTGCCTGCCATCTGCTTCCAGAATATTATGAAGCTGTAATCACAGGACATTTTGAAATTTATTCATACAAATCAAAGACATTCAGTTGCTGTCAGGGGTGGATTTAGAGCTAGGAAAGGCATAGGTCTCCTGGCAGAGGCTTTCAGAAACAGCAGCTGGCAGAGGGAGGCTGTAGGATCTTTCTCTGCCCAGTTTTCCATCCCACCTGGCTCCTGACCTCCAGCATTTTTGCATTCTCGGGGCTGGCTTCAGCTGAGATCAGCTAACTCTGCCAGATTTGCAGCTTAATGGTAAACATGAATCTGGATGAGAATGAGTCCAAAGGAATTTTTCACTTGTGACCCCATTTATGCCTAGCCTGTAAAAGTGTATAACCACAGCAGTAACCTTTGTCTTGCTCCTTTTACAAAAAGGCTGTAGCTCAGTATACATTTTTTCTTCATCATTTGAGGTAGGGCTACTTTATTAAGTCCAAGCAGTACCAATAATAGTGGCCTAATCCAGTCAAGAGCCTCCAGATGCTACCCTAATAAATGGTAGTACTAATATCAGATGGGGAGCTACCTGTATCATCTGACAAGGAAAGCAGATGCTAAGGGCTGCTCCTGCACTGCTCAGTTTATACTCTCAAGTTCCAGAATAATGGAATAGGTTGATATAAACTATGTTTGCATTGTAAGATGATGTAGACTGCTTCTACTGCTACAAAATGAAACAGCTGGTGCCAAGGATCCATATACAAAGTATGTACATTTCAGGATGGTGGAGTTTTTGCTTTGGACTTTCTCTACTTTGATCTCTGGACTGATTTGTAGCAGAAGAGCCTTAGTTGCAATGTTGCTGTGCAACTTCTAATTTGGCTTCATTCAAGGAAAGATGGGTCCGTGCTCTGCGCAAGCCAGGGTAGAGGTGATGGAGAACTGCACACTTCTTACAAAACTAGATGGCTGATTTTTGCAGTATACTCCACTGACTCTGAAAGTATTTAAAATCAGTTTTAAAATGTTTACTCTTTCAGAGTTCATTTTCATACATTTGGGAGATTGGTATTGGTATTTCAAAATGTCTCTTCTAGGTCTCCTGTTTTCCAGAAGCACCTTCAGTATGTCAGTGTTTCTATAGATGTCCCTAAATGGAAACATCATTGTGTAGGAAAAGCAATAAAAATTTAAAAAGAGCTGTTACATATTTCTGTAAAAACAAACCAGTTGCTCAGTAGATTCTCTTTCCCCCCAAGACCTATAAAGGAGATCCAACATGAATTTAATGTGCCTATGGCCTCAGTGAAATGGGTGCACACTGCCTGTGCTCCCCATGTCAGCTAAGCTGCTGCAGTCTCAGCTAGTAGCTGGGGGCAAGCCAGCTCAGGGTCCTGGAGGCTATAGACACAAGCCAAAGATCTGTGGTCAAAATGCTTGGCAGGTATTAGACCACAGAAATCAAACGAGTAGAACAGCTTCATTTGGCTCTGTTACTGCTGCTGAGTTGCTGTGTGAGAATAAAGAAGTGTGACCTACTGATTTGCAGTGGCAGCACAGCAGCTGAAGGATTGCAAAAGCAGGGTGATTTAATCGCAGAGGCTTTGGATGGTTGTTTGGTTCTTTTTATTTAGGGGGACATCTTCAAAACACATACAAAGGAACTAAACATGACACACAATGAAAACAGGAGCAGTGTTTTCAAGGGATCAGAATTAGGATGAATTTCTTCCCTATAATTGTCTACCTACTTCCTGGTGCCATACAGCACTTGATAGCATTCCCTCACAGGTGAGAAAACTGGTGAAGCTATACTTTATTAGAATTAAAATCCCTGACAAGGATATCTTGAGAGGTAAGGTTAGTCGCCTGGTGCACTGGCTTCACAAGGGATGTGGTTGGTACCATGTCAATGAAGGCTGGCAATAGTGCAGCTGAAAGGGCAGCCATGGAAAGAATCACTGAAGGCAACATAATGTCAGGGAAATACCAAAGACAGGGGAGAGGCCACAGTATATTACCATCCTCCATGAAATACCTGAGCCACTTGTCCCATGGTGGCAATTTATCATGTTTGCTGTCAGGTAATACGGATTGGCAGCAGAAATCTAGAAACGGAGGAGGAAATGGTGGTTGTGCACAAGTGGGTGGGAAGGCACTGAGTCCTTGAGTCATGCTGCTATGGGGTTGCTGTTGTGGGCACACAATGGTGAAGCATCCAGTGGTACCTTACCAAACCCGTATTTCAGTGCTAGTGGATGATTTCAGCTACAGGCAAGCACACATTTCTTTGTATTTGTTCAGCTAATCTCACAAAAGGGCTGTATATTGAAGTGAAAAGCAGATTACTTTAGGTGCAGGTGAAAGAAGTACACGTGTTTTTGCTACATCCAAAATGCACCAGAAAAACTGAAACTTACTGGGCCAAGTTGAAGCAACCTTCATCTCCTTGCTCCTTCCCACAGATCCTGTGTGAACATGCTGATGCGCATGTTTTGGGATGGGATGACATTTGCCATTTACCTATTAAGCTGTTTTCACCATGGGAAGCACAAAAATCTTAACAACTCAGACAAGGAGTCTTATCATGTTAATCATGGAGTTTGTAAGTCCTTGTTCTGGGCCACAACCAGCAGGTGTGACAACAAAGATTGTAGCTAAGGCCCTGCAGCTGCATCCCTGTGCCTCCCCTTCTACTGCTTGGATGGGGATGGGGCACCCTTATCTGTTAGTGCATTGTGGTGGTCAGCAAGGATAGGGAGCACAGCCTAGGGATGGGAAAGGGTAGGTTTGATTATGGTACAGGACACAGGAAAGGACCTGGGATTCCTAGGAAGCAGAAGTTCAAGGTGAGATATAAAAACCATTTTCTTCTTGCCCAAGTTAGCCATACATAGACTTGTCTAGATTTGAAATGGGTGGGGTGCTTTTTAGAAAATATTTAGTAAGACAATTGTAAAAAATCTTGACTCTTGGCTAGCTAGAGATTCACAGCTTTACATTGGGTTTGTTTTATATGAACAGCTACAAACTCTGTTGGGTATAAACCAACCATATATTAGAATATTAGTGTATGTTAGACCACTATACTGTAAACTCTGAACCTCAGCCTGTTTCACATAGTTTTGTCCCTCACTAATCTTTTATCTGTCTTTGAAATTAAAAAGTTTGCTGAAATAATTATTGATTTGTATTAAGGAAATCAAAATATTTACAAAATACTGTAGAATTTTTTTATGTGTGGCTGCAATGAAACAGGTACAAATCCATGGATCATGCATACTTTACAGAAAAATCTGGCTTTGGTAGTAAACTCTTCATATTTCAAAAATATTGTTTCTTCAAATCCAGCCCAAAATTCCTAGTGGAATTGAAAACAGGATTGACTTCTGACTGTTCAGGTTCAGTGCTCCCAGGACTGTCCTTCTGAGGCACATGTTTGTGGGAACTCAACAGCTAGTTTTCTAAGTTCCTGGATCTGATCTTAAGTGTGCATCAACAAAATTAAGATATCCCAGTCTCATAAGTGCTGGTGTGAAAGCTGAGAATAAAATAGCAACTGATGAAATTAATTTGGAAGCAAATAAAGCAGAGAAATTTTTGCTTTAATTTGCTTTGTTTTAAAGTCATATGATTATACAAATAATGTGATTTTTCAAGGTGCTTCTTACTAGGGCATTCCAATCAAGGCTTACTCTTTGTTTCCAATAACCAAATGATAAATATTTTGTCTCTTACAAAATAATTATTTTATAACCCAAGAGCTGGTACCTGAAGAAAAACTTGTGATTCAGCACACTCTTCTGACATGAAAAGCACTCATAAATCACAATCTAAACTGCAATTTCACATCCTCTCAGAAATCACTCTAACAGAGGCATGGCAAGTCATTTAGGTAGTTGGCAGAGCAATGCCTGTCAGTACACTTACATTGCAGACATGTAACCTGTTTTCTCCTCCTCCATCTGCTGCATCAGTTTGGGGTTGGGTAGGCATTATGCAAAACAATAGCTTCTACCATTTCTGAAATATGTGGAATTCTCCTTTAGTTTGCAGCCTTTTCTATCCCTTCTTATTGTATCAAGATTTTGATATCACACACGTGAGTGCTTTACTGAATCTGAGGGAAAAGGAGTTAAAACATAATGGTATTGCCAGGAACATGGTAGACCATGAGAAGACCATAGGCAGATGGCCTGTTAAATGCTTGTCCTTTGCAAGGGTGGAGAATATCACTCACAGAGTAAAAACCGTGGCCTTGGGCCACCCCCACAGCTAGGAAATCTGCATAGAAGAGTGCTGCACTTCCCGAGGTCGGACAGGGACCGTTTCCCAGACAGAGGCTGGGAATACTCATCCTGGAGGAGCCTGCAGGCTTGAATTGACCTTCTCCCCTGTAGGTGGAGCCAAGCAGTGGAGCAGAGTGTTGAAGCATCACCAGAGCCAGTCTTGATTCAGTGGAGGCTGCAGGGAACAGTAGAGCTTCATGTTTGTAAAGCACTCCTGAGGTTACCAAGATTACTGCCCCCATGCACTGGGCGTAAGGCATAAGCAAAATGTTTCAGTACAAGAGGTGCATGATGCCTATTTGCCTTTATTATGGGAAATATTCTTCTGAGAACCCCGTGAATTTCAGGTGTCACTGCCACACTTTTCTCTCCAGTGCCAAGCCCCAAATCATCCTGTACCCAGGTGATGCATTCAATGCAGCTGCTTGATGATAGAGATAACATCAATAGACAAACTGAAAACAAAACACTCCAATAATGGGAATGTGAGATGAGAAAGTAAGTGGTAACATCAAGAAATGTTTAAGGCTTTCTCTCAGCTAGAGAATTTCCCTTTTTAGAAGTAAAATCAGGACACGTAACAAACAAGGGTGAATTAAAAAAGGAAGTATTCTCATGTGTCTTGTTTTTGTTTTCTCTTAGGCTCAAATTTGAACTGCATTGTAGCCCAAACTCCTATTAGAGACATCTGGTTTAAGTCTGTAGGGTTATTTGTTTATGGGTTTGGCTTTTTTAATTCGCATTTTTCTCCCTTTTATTTTTGTTTCTTTCTCCCCTCTAGCTTTACTCCAGTAATATTTTCTCAGCTTTTGTCTCCTTTGTTTCTCTTTTATCTTCTCCTCTCCTGTCTCTCCAGTCATCTTTAGCTGCACTTGTGTGCTCTATGCACTGTCTTGCAGAGTTAATAGATCCTTCAGATGACCAGTGCTCAAGCTTTAGAAAGACCTCTTCTTTCCTTTATTCTTGCTTTTGGTTTTCCCCCACAACCTTTCACTGTCTGCAAAACTAACTAACAGAGGGAGAGAGGCTCTCCTTCCTTCCAAGTACAGAATGTCACCTTTCTTGGCAGTGGTTTTTCCTGATTTCTGCAGCTAATGGAATAATTTCCCTTCCTAGTTACTTTGATGAGTCTCTTTCTGTCTCCCCGTGAGTGAGGCACCTGTGTGAGGGTTATTGGCATCCAGACATTTTCTTATACCCTCTCTCAAGTAATGGGTTTGGTTTTCATGTTCATTAGGGTGGCTCAACACGTGGTGAAGTGCTGCTTTTAGGACTCTCTAGTCTCTCAGGTGGGTGTGAAAGGGGTTTTGGTGCAAGTGAGAATATAGGCCAGTACTGTTATTACCTGCTGTTCAAAATGACTCATTACTTCCTTTTCTTTGTGAAATTGATTCTATCAGTGATATGAGAGAAGAAGAATGTTCTTGCTACTAGAAACACTGCAAAGTGACTTGAAGAATTTTCAGATTTCCATTCACATTTTTGCCCATTAGGTAGCACATGATGCTTGTTAGGTAATAGAACTGCAGGCCACTTTAAGATTGATTTTTATTTGTACAGTACAGATGGCCCAACCACCCCTATCTTCACATAGAATAAACCCAAATGTCTCAACTGCAAGAATTACTTTTCTTCTCCATGGATAAGTTCATTTGTAGGATGGTAATGAGAGGAACTTTTCCTTGCCTGAGCTTTGTTTAGTTCAGATGTATGTAAAGTCCAGTTACCACTAAGCACTTTGGAGAATTTATGTTCCTTCCATAGTTCCTTCTTCAGTCAGAAGTTCTCCTTTGAATAACTTCCACATAAGTCTTTTGCACAACATTGGCCCTTCTTCACCTCATACTTTCATAATAACCGATATAATTTGCTTCAATCATTTTCTTTGTCAGTGGGATGACATATACCTCCATTAGATGATCTTTTAAATCCCTTTTCTTGTGAAGGAAACAAAACCAGATCTCACATCTGAGTAGGTTTTCTCTGGATTTTAAAGTCTCCCTGCAAAAGTATCTGATTCATCACCCTAAAGGACACAATGAATGTGAGTTTTCAGAAATGTGTGTCCCTGTCTTCTCAAGATCACCGTTTTCTGTGGGCATATCTACACTAAGGCACTACATTGCACAATGACAAAAATTGCCAGCCTTTTTCTGGTAAGCAGCCAGGTATCAAATCCATTCCACTTGCAGCCTGTTCTGTCTTCATAGTCTGCTGGCGTTTGCAAAGCATTGTGGCAGATAGAGAAATTCTTTAGTAGTTTTATTCAGTATTCAGTAAATCTCATAATAATGGAGTATTGTATTTAATTTTACATTATACTTATTTCTAATAAGATGCAGACTATTAACTTCGGATGTCAAAATTCAGCTAGTTTGTACCTGTCTAGTGTTTCTTCAGACCATCAGCAGACTTTCAAAGACATGATTCACATGCTGTTCACCTTTCCATTTTCACCCTAGAAACAGACCATTAGAGACACTTTTAGTAAGGACAAGATAGACTGAAGCAATTCTGCAGAAGTGGGTAAATCTGACAGGAATTTCTGCAGTGGGAGTGAATTTCCATGTATTTGTTACACACACACACACACACACACACACACACACACACACATTATATACAAATATATGAATGTGAATTTGCTGCAAGAGATCCTTGATTCATTTAAAATTATGGTATGATGCAATTCTTTCACCCTTTGTCCCTTTATTGAAACACTGAAACACATTTTGCACTAGGTGATGAAAGTAATACTTTCATCTACCTCTGCCTTTTAATTTATTTATTTGCTAATTCTTTCATCACTGTCATTTTACTGGCTTCTATTTGCAAGCTCAATCTTTTAATTTGCCCTGTGTAATGAAATTCTTCTCAAATTGCGTTTTCCATCAGCCAGTGTGGCTACCTCGTTATTCTGCTCCTTTTTTTCTCCCATGACCATCTCTCCCTTTTATCGAACCTGCCATTCTGTATACCAAAGTAAAGACGCCTTCTTTGCTGCTCTAAAACTCTCAGGGAGGGAGAGTTTTCCCTGCTATTTCACCTTTGGCTGAAATGCAAGTGAAAGCTCGTGCATTTATTTAAATGATAAAAAAGTTATTAGAACTAGAGAAGAAGCTTGAGGGTAAGTAGTAGTGCTGATATGATTGTCTTCTCCATCCTTCGTGACTCTTACCATTGCTGGTCCTCCTTCTTCCTTTCACATATGCACATAAATGATGAATATTATGCTATACAGGTAGGGCCCAGTGGTAGCATCCTAGGCTGATGGTGTTAGGAATAAAATTCCCATTTAATTCCATGCCCTTCAGTGGTTGCCTGAGGACAACAGCTACCTATTAATGTAAATAATCAGAACTATCTCTATTTGTGGAAAAGAACCTCTGTAGATTTATTTTGAGAAGCAGAACGAGGCAAATGAGAAATAAATGAATTGCCTTTCTATTCCCTTGTACAGCACATCTGCCCAGCTGTGCCCTGCTTTCCTGCTGCCTCCTCATGGGAACATAAGGATGTTTGGATGTTTCTTCAGAAGGTGCAGCTGAAAATTATTGGCTACCCTAACTGATGGCATCTCCTTCAGCACTCAGCTCAGATGGACATAGACACCTGCCAGACTCAGTGGCTACTCTTGGCTTTTCTGTCAGCTGTGCAACTGCTTACTGTCAAACAACTATAGAGGTTGCAGGAAGTACTGTCTTTCCAGTATCTGGTTCACATTGCATGGGTTTTGAGGCATAAGTAGCTTCTGAATTCAATAGCAACAGTCAACACACAGATTTAAAATTTGCTGGAGAGGTGGCTATGATCCTCTTTTCTCACCTTGTGGTTAGTAGGAGCTTAGAAGTTACACCACACGGTGCCTCTGTTAAGTATACAGCTCAATTTAAGTGCAATATTTTCCTCACCAAGGCAGAAAAAAGATGTTTGAAGAAGAAAGGACATCTTCCTACACTTCTTTATTACAAATGCTCATCCATGTACAAATCAATTGCCATTTATAAATTGCATGGGAGAGCAAAGATTGGGCACAAAGTAAAACTTGAAAATAGATTCCTTTTGATGTGTACCAAGCTCCAGGCTCTTATGAGATGTTATCACTACAAACGGTATACCCAGAAACATGTGGTTCAGTTAACTGTGAATACTTACATGACCCTTGTCATTTTAATGTCTTCTGAGTAGAAATTCATACATATGCTCTTACCAACATCCTACACTGCCTGTAGGGAAAGCTTTTTCTTTTTTATGGCTTCTCATATACTTCTGGTAGGAAACATACTTTATCCATAGTTTTGTAGATGTGGAATCAATGTGTTAAGTGTTGAAGTGGGGTCCTGTGCTTCCCTCTTTTCCTGGCTCCTCAGAAAAAGTCTGTTGTAAAGGATGTAGTGCATTCTGTCAAGAAAAATAATGCTATTTTTTCTTTTCACTGGCATTTGGCAGTTCACACAAGTTGGGTATTTTCTCTGCAAGTACCAGTTTGGCTGTGTACACTGCATTTCTCTACTTACCAGGCAACTCCCGTTTTCACTTAGAAGTGGCATTAGTGTCATAAAGCTGATTATGCTTGAAACAAAACTTTTGCATTGATGCCATAATGACTGACATAAAGACCATTTTCTATCATTTAATGAATTACTGCAGCAACTGACAGCTTTTAGCACAGGTGGCCATTAGCTGCCAGGAGACACCTGACCTAAAGCTTACTGTTTATTAGCTATGAATGTCCAACCAGACAGCCATTACATCAGGTATGAAATAATGTAATTTCCTGTTCTGCATGTTGAAAAGTTAGAAGCTGAGCTGCCCATTGCCATGGATACAGCAGCGAGCTCACAGATGGCATGTGAGGCACTGGCCATGAGATTAATGGTCCCACCATAATCTGCCAGCTCGATCTCACTCATTTGGGAGGCAGTGAACATTGGAAATATGCTTTTCCCTCCTGCATTCAGTGGTTTTGCTCCTTCAGATGTGAACAGTCCTTTTCAAGGAGCAGAAGGAGAGTTGTCACACATTGCCTGACCCTGGGTAAAATGGTCCTGGTTTGAACAACATTTGGAGTTCAGTTTACAATAAATCTGAAACACCTTCCACAACAATAGAAGTCACTATTGAATTCAGTAGAATTTAGATCTCATGGGGAGCAATAGTGAATCCTTTAAATCAGCTGTTGTTATGCCAGTTTATATGGGGGGGTTATATTTCTTGCTTTGCCAAGGTAACTTTCAAGGCTTCAGGGTACATTCCCCTTGAAACTGTACAGTTAAGATGCTCTTTGTCCTGATTCAGCATGATTCCTGGGTAGAGCACATTGTTTCAATACTTTTGCCCAGACAAGAGGGCTCTTCAGAGGAGAGAAGGAAAGGGTGTATAAGAAAGCTGGAGAGGAACTTTTTACAAAGGCATGTGGTGGTAGGGAAAAGGCTTTAAGCTGAAAGAGGATAGATGTAGATTAATTACTAGAAAAAAATTTCTTACTGTGAGGGTAGTGAGGTACTGGAAGAAGTTGCCCAGAAGGGTTGCAGGTGCTCCATCCCTGGAAATGTTCAAGGCAGAGCTGGATGTATTAGCGTTAAAACACATAATCACAGAATGATTATATGCAGGTGCTTTTATTGAAGAGCTCTGGGAATCAGGGGTGCAGACCCAAATTTGATTCTGACATGGATCCAAGATGGACATGTTTTTATACTCTTTTTCTTTTATATAACTATATATTAATTATTAAACCCATATTGTTCTATTGTATACTTTGATCTTATCCAAGCACGAATTCTTGTAACTTTCATTAGGGCCCCCAAATATCCTTTCTCATGAATCTTGTTACGATTACATCGTTTCTCATGATTCTTCTTACAATTAAACAATAATTATATTCAATTACCAAACAATCATTACATTTAACAATTATATCATTTATCATATGATGATTACACAGGTGTAGCTTCACAGGATCTAGAAAAGACAAAGCTCAGTATTCATTCCCAGGGCCTAGTTCCCTTTTCCAGCCCTACCAGACCCAACCTTTTTTTCCACCTCCTGAATCTATTGTATGCAATTCCCATGATTTTAGAAACATTTTAACCCTATGCTATCAGATGGGGTCCTGACAAAGCTATCTAGTAGAAAGTGTCCCTGCCCATGGAAGGGGATTGGAACTAGATGATATTTAATCTTTCTTTAGATCTGCCACCCCAAATCATTCCTTGATTTTATAAAATCAGGCTGCCATCACTGGGATGTGCACAGAGCTTGTCTGGTACATATTGCCAATTCTGAGATGTAGATAGAGGCCCAGAATTCAACAGAGGGAAAAGTGAAATGTTTCATACATTTTCTTCACATATAAAAGCTAAGGAGTTCAAGCAGCCTACATCTGAAGCTTGCCGTAAAATTAAACATTACTGCATCATCTAAATGTATGCCCATTACAGAGTCAGGATTTTCATTAACAGCCCTATCAACAAAGCCTTAATGATACACATTCAAAAAATGGATCATGTTCAAGTGTAGGGAAATTTATGATTATATAGACTTCTAATTCAATAAATTATATTTAATTTTTCTGATATTCTTCTTTTTCTAAGAAATAACACAGGCAATAGAGTCTTATTTAATAGTTAAAACAAAACAAAACTAAGAACCTTTTATTTCTCCTTATAAAACTTATAAAGTTTCAGACATTTTCTCTCAGGTCAGAGACACTGCATGGAAATACCTGTTCTGCTGTTCAGTCAGTGAGGCTAAATATGAAATCAGTCTCATCCCTGGAATAATTGCTCAGCAAACAGGATATGTGTAATCCATTTTTATTATTAATACTTCAATTAAGATTCAGGTACCATATTTTACTTCTCATAATGAGCACAGTTTTACAATGGATGTTTGGAGTTTGCAGTACATAACATCACTGACAGCTGCAGAATGCCTGTTGTGCACCAGAGCTGGATTAAATATAAGTACATTTCTCTGGGCAGTAACAGTGGTAAAGGAATAAATTGCAGCATATGTCTACTTTACTTTATATGAACAAACACCATTTTCCCTGTTATTTCGGTGCATGGACATATTTGTTAACCTTTTTTTAATCAACAAAATAAAAAATCAAATATTATTAATGCTATACTGCATCTCAGGTAAAGAAAGATTTTTAGTTGGTAAGGTCTACTGCAGAGAATGCTCATGTGTTTCCAGTGCCAATGATTTTACAGTATAATTCCTAATATTCCCATATGATTTGGGATGAAGACCTAAGTAGTCTCATGGTTTTTACACTGTAGGGACAGAAATTTAAATTTCTGTAAGAGGAGTGACTTGGCTGATTCCTGGATGCATGATTTTCTTCTGTGCTAGTTATATCCTGAGAAGCGCAAACAGGAACAGAGAGGGCATCAAAGTAAATCTTCTGACCTATTGACTAATTCACATTCAGGATTTGATGCATTGGTGAAAAATATTTTCCTGTTTCAAACAAAGATTAATTCCGAATTTTCACAGTCCTCATGAGGGCATTCTAGCAGCTAGTAAAGCACTTTCTTAACATTTTTTAAATGGAGCTGTTAAGTTGCAGACCTGCCATCGCCCATGCACAATCCTTCTCACTGTGGGATACTGCTGGGTCTGGTTTGAGCCCAGTTGTATAACAGTGGAGTCTGTTATCTTGCATGAA
>VXBI01003657.1:1031-14856 GCA_013397375.1 Toxostoma redivivum
AGCACAGACCCCCTGGCAAGTCCCCTTTAACCAGGATGATTTTCTGGCCCTGGAGCACCCAAAGCCAGCAGAAGTGGCCTTAACCACTTGTTGGAGGATCTCTCCTCTTCCTCGCCAAATTCCCAGTCAAAACCCATCCTAATGCTCAGCTCCCCATCCCCCTCACTCTCCAAGCAATTCGCCCTGCATTTCCCAATCCAACAGGGCAGAAATGCTCTTGTCCTTATTGGATCCCCTAAATGCAGCAATTGCTTCTGAAAGAATTGAAAGAAATTCAAGGAATGAAGAGAAATTTAGCAAGAGCTGCAAGCTCCAACCAAGGCATGCTCTTATCAAACCCCTTAGCAATGATTTGCTTTCATTCACCAACTCAAACCAAGTCATTAGCACCACATTGATACACTAGGATTCTTTTTAATTGAATTCTAGATTGCAGGATGGAAAAACCCGTGTCAGGGAAGGAGGGATGGAAAACTTTAACAGAACATCTTATGCCAACTAAGTGTCTCTGAGATAGGGGCAGCTCTGATCTGCCTGATCTGGGAGGTGGAATGACAGATTATGCCCACGTCTTTTGATGTGTGTGCTCATTATGTGTCTGAAGGACATGTGGCAGAGGAAAGGCTATACTAGGCAGAGTCCTCTTGTCTGAATAAGCATTGTATGGTTTGTTATGCCCCTCAGATTTTTCTCCACTTTCTTGTACCACACCATGAAGAAAGGAAGAAAACCAGAAAAAAATTATCTTTCTACCACGTGCCTGTGTGCTAAAGCACCATATCCATTAAAAATTCTAATAAAGCACTTAACTGCCTGTTCTTGACTTTTGCATCTTTCTCCTTTACTTGGGTATGAATATACTGGCAGCTACACTTTTAGTACTTCTGCTTTCTCTGGGGTTCATTAAGGCCAGTGGAAAATCACACACTTTCTCACGAATTTTCACCATGTCCAGTTATGTGCATCTCTTTCATTCTTGTTTTGGAGGCTAAGTCAGGAAAGCAATGAAATTATTGCATAAAGAGAAAAAAAAAGCTTATAAATAATGTATTACATCATATTGGCCTAAGAAGCAAAGAAAGTGCTAGCAAAAAAAGGTGACAAGGCTTGTAAGGTGCTTTTCTGAGGAGTCAAAATTAATACCATGTGTTCATTTTACTGTGTTGTCCTAAGATGGACAATGTGTCTGTGCTGTGGTCCCTATGCAAAAGCCGATGAAATTTAAGTGAGTTTTTCTGTGAGCAGGGGGACTAATCAATCTTGGTTTCCTATAAATTGTCTTTTGCCTCCAGTCTGTTAGCTCTTCCTTTATGCTTTCTTCCAATTTGAATAATGTCAGCCATCCATTATGTGCTGTTGATGCAGCAGCTGTAGATGATATCCCAGAAAAACAGGGCCAGGGCTAATGTGAGGCTGCCCATGGATGATTACACATGTTCTATTGCCATTTGGTTGTCAGTAGTTGCATATGTGAAGAGCAGCTGCATCCTGGTTGCTTTGCTCTCGTGAGGGAAAATAATTTGTCTCGTTCTGTGCTAGCCAGCTTGAATTTTTCACAAAATGTATACAAGGCAGTTGTATTTCAAATGTCTACTCTCTTGTCAATTTCGGTAGAAATTAGTCAGTGCTATCAAAATTATTGGGCAAAGAGAGGGAAAGAGACAAATGAGAAATTGAAGAGAAAATCACAGCCTCAAAATTCTTTCTTTCTTGGGGATTCAGGCCTGAAGCAGTTAATGCCAGTACTACATAGTTCTCTGCTGCTCCTCTAACTGGTAATGCTGGTATTTTCAAGACACTCTTTCTCAATCAGGAGGGCCAAGAATTTTTTTATGGTAATGCAAATTCTCATATAACTGTAGCTGAGGCTCAAAAAAACATAGTTGTTAGATTGTGAGAAAGTAGTCAGAGCAAAATCCCCTGTTTTGGTTCTCTTGCTGATTTGATATCTTGTTCCTCAAAGTTCATGTGAAAAATGAGGTTCACTTTCCTGGTAAAATTTAAAAAGTTTAATAAAAGACAGTAAGAAACAAACAATAAAGCAAAAGGTTATATGGCCGGGTGCTTGGCATTCAGCCAAGAGCACAACTGCTGTTTTAGAGACACCCCTTAAATTCATAAGCTCGTTGCATATTCATAGACCTGTAATGCATATTCAAACATTTCTGTAAACTATTTTCCATATTCCAGGAATTGTTTTGCATGGCCACTCCTTGAGTCCTCCTTTTAAGAATATGCGTGTTTCTTGGCTGTGGTTTTAATTTCTTTTCCTTATCAGTCTTAAGTTGGGCTGTGGTCTTCAATTTCTACAGACAGTCGGTGCTGGTAACTGGTACATCAGTAGCAGGTGTCTTCACTGGGTGTTATCCAACCAAGCAGGCAGTTCAATTACTACAGACACTTTATCAGCCTATGTTACTCCTAAAGAAAACTCTATCTTAAAAACAATTTCAACACCACACATATAGTATCTACCCTAATATTTGTGAAAAGCCAATACCATAATATGTATTTATAACAGTCCTGAATAAATAGCTATTTCTAACTGGGGCTCCCAAAACTTATGGCACCAGTGGCACCACTTGTCCTAAGCATGCAGAGAAGAAACAGCTGGTGACTGTTTTTACACACAATCTTCCTTGTAAATAGGAAGCGAAAGGTCCGTGAAGGTGGGCTCGTGAGGAGGGGGGGTGGTGTCGGCGGCGCAACAGCGGCCGTGTCGCGACAGGAGCCCAGCCATGCCGTGCTGGGGCCGGCAGAAGCAGCCGGGCTTGGATGCAGAGAGCTGGCTGGTGCGGCAGACCACGCCCGGCCTGCCACGCCTCCGAGTGCGAGTGGGTGGAGTGCGGGCAGGGGCTGGGCCAGGCCTGCGCCCGCTGCGAGTGCCGGCTCGGGTACGAGGATTTCATGGAGTGCATGAAGCGCACCAACCTGGCCCAGCGGCTCTGGGTCTTCTCGGAGCGGCGGGACGGGATGATCAAGCAAGGGAAGTACACACCCCCCGACTACCACATGGGCAAGGAGGAGCCCAGGCCGTGATTCCCACTGGAATTCCTTTTGGAATGAAACCCACAGAGCAGGGGACTGGGGCCCTGCTGTTGCTGGAAGGAAACAACCTCAGATTGGGCATCACTCGGGCAGTAAATATCCCTGTGGAATGTAAAAAAAATTGTTTTTTAGTTCGTGCAGGCAAGGCAAGCAGGTAGGTTTGCAGGTTTCTTCTTGCTAGCAGGGCTTGCTGTGTGTTGTTTACTGTGTTTCTGTTGGTTGGTTGGTGTTGGAGCTTCTGTTAGTAATGGTCTGTACATGATCGAAAATTGTAGTAAGTACAAATGTGTATAATCAAATAGAACCCTCCAAAAGGGATGTGTCTGTACAGACCCATTCCTGTGTGGAGTGTTTGAGCTTATGAGTGGTACCAGGGGGCATTGCAGATGAAGCCTGCCTGTAGTGTGAGTAGGTGAATGATCTCCTTTCGCTGGTGGCCAAGCTTAGGGAGGAAGTTAAAAGACTAAGGAGTATTAGGGAAAGTGAAAGGGAAATATATTGGTGGAGCTCTGCCCTCCCATCCTTGAGGGAGGCCCACCAGGAGTCAGAAGACTCCCAAACCTCCCACTGTCAGGCAAAAGGAGGACACTTGGTCGATGAAGGGGAGTGGAAGTGGGTCCCTGTTTGGGGAGGCTGTAATAAAAATTCCTCCTGACCCTCATTCCCTAGCCAGGTGTCACTTCAGAATAGGTACAAGACCCTGGATTTAGAGTCAGCCAGATGATTTAGAAGAAAATGATCTGAACAATGAGCCTCCCAATTATGCTTCATCTGTGAGATGGATCCCCACCTCCAACATCAAAAAGAAAAGAAGGGTAGTCGTGGTGGGTGACTCCCTTCTGAGGGGAACAGAGGGGCCCATATGTCGACAGAACCCATTCCACAGGGAGGTGTGCTGCCTCCCTGGGGGCTGGGTAAAGGACACGACTGAGAGACTTCCTGGGCTGATTCAGCCCTGTGATTATTACCCACTGCTGATACTCCAGGCTGGCAGTGATGAGATTGGAAAAAGGAGCATTAGAGCAATCGAAAGGGACTTTAAGGTACTGGGTCCAGTAGTTGATAGGGCAGGGGCACAGGTAGTGTTTTCTCAGTCCCTTTAGTGGCTGAGAAAAACAGTGAAAGGAATAGGAGAGTTCACATTGTTAACATGTGGCTCAGGGGTTGGTGTCATTGGCAGAATTTCTGGTTCTTTGATCATGGGGCAACTTTTACAGCACCTGGCCTACTGGTACTGGATGGGCTCCATCTCTGCTGAGGGCTGAAGGATTTTAGCTTATGAATTGGCAGAACTTGTTGAGAGAGCTTTAAACTATGTTTGAAGGGGGAAGGGGATGCAGCTGGGCTGTCTGAAAGCAGGCCCAAGGGTGGTAAGCCTGAGCTAGGGGTGAAGTCAGTAGCCCAGCTGAGGTGCATGTATACCAATGCACATACCATGGGTAACAAACAAGAAGAGCTGGAGGCTATGGTGCAACAGCAGAGCTATGATGTAGTCACCATCACGGAAACATGGCGGGATGACTCACACAGCTGGAGCACTGCACAGGATGGCTACAAGCTCTTCAGAAGAGACAGAAAAGGGAGAAGAGGTGGAAGGGTGGCCCTTTATATTAGGGAGGCTTTTGATGCCATGGGTATTGAAACTAATTATGATGGAGTTGAATACCTATGGGTAAGAACTAAGGGGAAGGCCAACAAGGCTGACATCCTACTGGGAGTCTGTTATCGTCCACCCAATCAGGAAGGAGAGGTGGACAAGTTATTCTTTAAGCAGCTAGAGAATGTTTCAGGATCATCAGCCCTTATTCTTGTAGGTGACTTTAACCTGCCAGACATCTGCCTAAGACTTATTACAACAGAAAAAAGAGAGTCCAGGAAGTTTTTAGAGTGTGTAGAGAATAACTTTTTGTTGTAGCTGGTGAGTGAGCCCACCAGGGGAGAGACTATGTTAGATCCGTTGTTTGTAAATAGAGATGGGCTGGTGAGAGATGTGTTGGTTGGAGGCTGCTGTGGGCACAGTGATCATGAAATTAGAGAATTCTCAATATTTGGTGATATCTAGAGGAACATCAATAAGACTTTTACATTGGATTTCTGGAGGGTAGACTTTGGCCTTTTTAGGAGACATATTCAAAGAAGTCCTTGGGAAGCAGCCCTTAAAAACAAACAAGTTCAGGAAAGGTAGATGTGCTTCCAAACAGAGGTCTTGAGGGCACAGGAATAGACTGTCCCTCTGTGCTGAAAAATGAGTTGACAAAGCAAACATCCAGCCTGCATGGGCAATGAGGTTTTGAAGGAACTTAGGAGTGAAAAGAGGATATATCAGCTTTGGAAGGAGGGTCAGGTGTCTCAGGAAGTATTTAAGGGGGCTGCTAGGCACGTAGGAAAAAAATTAGGGAGGCCAAAGCTCAGTATGAACTTAAAATGGCGACTTCTGTAAAGGATAATAAAAAATGTTTCTACAAATATTTTAATGGTAAAAGAAAGGATAAGACCAACCTTTGTTCTCTCTTGGATGAGGGAGGGAACTTAGTTACTGTGGATGAGGAGAAGGCAGAGGTGCCTTCTTTGCCTCAGTCTTTAGCGGGAAGACGGTTTGTCCTCAGGATAACTGTCTTCCTGGGCTGGTGGATGGTGTTAGGGGAGCAGAACGGTCCCCTTGTTATTGAAGAGGAGGCAGTCAGAGAACTACTGAGATGCTTGGATGTTCATAAATCTATGGAACCAGATGAGATCCATCCCAGGGTGATGAGGGAGCTGGCAGATGAGCTTGTGAAGCCGCTCTCCATCATTTACCAACAGTCCTGGCTCACTGGTGAGGTTCCAGATGACTGGAAGCTGGCCAATGTGACACCCATTTATAAAAAGGGTGGGAAGGAGGATCCTAGTAATTATAGGCCAGTTAGCCTGACCTCAGTACGAGGTTATGGAAGGTTGTGGAACAGTTTATACTAAGTGCCATCATGCAGAATTTACAAGATGGCCAGGGTATCAGACCCTGGGTTTAGGAGGGGTAGGTTGTGTTAAACCAACCTGATCTCCTTTTATGGTCACCTTTAGGTGACCTGCCTGTTGTATGCCAGAAAGGCTGTGGGTGTTGTCTGTTTGGACTTCAGCAAGGCCATTGACACTGTCTCCCACGGGATACTCCTGGAAAAGCAGTCTACAGCTTGGACAGGAGCAGTCTTTGCAGGGTTAAGAACTGGCTGGATGGCCGGGCCAGAGAGTGGTGGTGAACAGCGCTGCATCCAGCTGACAGCCAGTCACCAGTGGTGTCCCCCAGGAGTCTGTGCTGGGTCCAGCTCTGTTCAGTATTTTTATTGATGACATGGATGAGGGTATTGAGTCTTTCATTAGTAAATTTGCAGATGACGCTAAGCTGGGAGTGTGTGTTGATCTGCTGGAAGGTAGGAGGGCTCTGCAGAGAGACCTAGAATGGTTGGATGGATGGGCAGAGTTCAATAGGGTGAGGTTCAATTAGTCCAAGTGCTGAGTCCTGCATTTTGGCCACAATAACCCCCTGCAATGTTATAGGCTGGGGATGGTGTGGCTGGACTGCGCCCAGGCAGAAAGGGACTTGGGGGTACTGGTTGACAGCTGACTGAGCCAGCACTGTTACCTGGTGGTCAAGAAGGCCAACAGTATCCTGTATCAGGAATAGTGTGGCCAGGAGGAGCAGGGAGGTCATTCTTCCCCTGTACTCAGCATTGGTGAGGTCACACCTTGAGTGCTATGTCCAGTTCTGAGTCCCTCAGTTTAGGAAGGACATTGAGATGCTTGAGAGCATCCAGAGAAGGGGCAACAAGGCTGGTGAGGGGCTTGGAACACAAGCCTTATGAACAGCTGAAGGAGCTGGGGGTGTTTAGCCTGGAGAAAAGAGACTCAGGGGTGACCTTATCACTCTCTACAACTTCCTGAAAGGTGGTTGTAGTCAGGTGGGGGTTGGCCTCTCACCAGGAAGCAACTTAAAGAACAGAGGATGCAGTCTCAAGCTGGATAGGCTGGATATTAGGAAGAAGTTTTTAATGGAAAGAATAACAAAGTATTGGAATGCTTTGCCTGGGGATGTGGTGGAGTCACCATCACTGGATGTATTTAACAAAAGACTAGATGTAGCACTTAGTGCCATGGTCTAGTTGAGATGTTAGGGTATGGGTTGGACTTGATGATCTTGGAGGTCCAACCTAGTTATACTGTGATACTGAAAACATTAGAGGGTGCTTTGCAATGTGGTATTATTATATATACCTCAGTAATACCAAGATGTCTTAGCTGAAAGAGGAAAGGCAGGTGCTGTGAAATCAGATGCCTTGTGCCAGGCTTCAGAGCAGATCAGTGTTGTGTGTGCTGAGAATAGAGCTCAGTCTCCTGCTGCCCAATGGGAATCTCCTCCCTGGATTGCTCAGCTGCATCTCATGGTCCAAAATAAAGTGTTGCATTTCTATACGGTGTTACAAAACTCTAAAGTTTTAAGGAATCATTGTAAAAACTTCATAAATATAGACAACTCTAGAGAATACTTGAAATACTCTGGGTACAGCTGAGCAGTATTCATTCACTTTAATGCAAGGTTGTTAAAATCTTTATTGAGACAAGGCAGGGGGGAAAGTAATTTATTTTCAAGGATTCAGCTTCATTGTGTGCTTTTCAGACACTCATGATTTGTCATTTGGCTGTGACTTACAAATTACATTCCTAATAAATACATTTGTGTTTACATTGTCGTTAGCATAAATGTGTGAACACTCCATACATTTACCATGCACAGGCTTGTTTTGTCTTTTGGCCTTGTCAAAGCAACACAGCTTTTTCTGCCAACACATCCTGTTCCTTAATATACTTATCTATTTTGTAGAATGCTTCTTTCTCTTTTAGTGACTTGGATCACAAATGGTCTTCATTTCCCTATTCTTCTGAACTAAATAGCTAAATGCAGGTTCCTGTGGATGTGAAAGGGGTTATGAATCATACGAACAAAAATATGTTAACTTCTTGTACATGCTGTAATCCATTATAAACACTCTTATTCCATGTGGCTTAACCTTGTACTTTCTTCCTATTATAAGTGACAATCATCAATTAATTGAAGTGTAAATTTGGACCCATCTCATCAGATTGTCAGAATTGTGTGTTGCAATGCATTCATATAATTCCAGATGCCAAGATGTCACCTTAATATTACTGTACTGTGACAATAATGGATTGAATAACTGGGATTGCAAGGCAGTCTTTTGGGGGGTTAGTGTAATAAAAGTGAAGGTAAGTTACATGCTCCTCCCTGTTAAATTTTCCTCCCTGCTGAGTACAAAACTCTTTTGCAGGGACTTTGTATTTCCATATGGAGAGAGATCTCTTCAGCTCTCAGTAAGAGCAGGCTGGTCCTACCTTTCTAGATGGTTTCATCTGCCTGATGTGATTGCTTAGGAGTCCCACTGAGGTCTCTTGTCCATGAGATCATCACCTGTGTAGGCTTTCCCCATTATCTCTCCATGGGAGAAGTTTGAAAATGTTGAATCCCTGTGTGCCGAGGTTCCCTCCATAACATGTGAGATGGAGAAGGCTATCAGGAATGCTGCTATGTCTGACTCTGCAAAACCATGGGCAAGAAACAAGTTCTGTCCTGGGTAAGAAATGCAAAAGTGACGCTGCAAGCAAGCAGAAAGTAGAGGTATTAGTGCCCTTTTTGCTGTCTGAATTTTAATTACAGTGTAATGTATTCAAGAGTGATAAGGAAAGTACAGATTCTTTATCTCTTTTTCCTAAGAATCATAAGCATTATTAATCTGACTGGACCTTGCACAAAAGACAGTTTTCAAGTATTCTTAATGGGAACACAGAAGATGATGTTTTTTATAATGATGCTAAACTCCACATTTTATATTATTTGGGAAGTTTCTCAGATAAAATCTGCAGTTTTCAAGTTCTTTGTTTCCCCACCAACCACAGGCATTGTTTGCATGAGAAGTCCTTATTTCAAACGAGATGTGAGAAAGAATTTAAGGATGATCTACAGCTATATTACGCAGAAGATTGACTGCAGTATCTTGGCCCCATGCTTTTGTATGAACACAACAGGTTGTGGCCATGTTTCCCGAAGATGCAGCAGAGGCTGAGCAGCTTGAGTCCTGTTTACCCACTCCTGAAAACAAACACTTTCCTTGATCTGGCCTTTTCATTCAGTGCAGAAGTGAGGAATTGAATTTATTCATTAAGCCCAGCTGCTGAACATGTGGAGAGAAACTTATATTGCCTCTCAGTTTACCTGAAGAGGTGACCTGAAAATCAGTGATACCTCTCTTGGCTTCCCAGTACAGCCCCTTTGCTCTGGCGTCACTCACAACTCTGGCCTGTTAATCAGTACTGACCAGTGTTAGATTAAATGACCTTGGAATAAAAGATGATGTCAGACTGGTATTGCTGTTTCTGGTTTACCGGTCTGTTTTTCCCATCCATCTCTGTTTTTCTGGTAGTGTTCCATTTCTACAGTAATGATATAGACATGATTAAGAAGTATGAACTACCTGCTTCCAAACACTAGTGAATTGTGTTTTTTAAAATGTATCTGTACAAACACTGTCTCACATTCTTTGCAGCTAACTTTTCTGTTGCCTGAGCCATCAGTGGCAGTGAAAACTAGTGTCTCCGAGAAGCTTCACTTTACATGAGGCATGAAATAAGCTGATCTGTAGCAAATACAAGTATTCACAGCAGGAACCATGTTCAAAAGTTCAAAGCAAGGAAGGGAGAGAAACTTCTAAGCAAGGAGAGGAGTGTGTTTTTAAAACTATACTGTCAGCCAGAGGATATAGATTCTAAAAAATCCAAAAAGAGCTTACGTAGGTGCATAAATACCCAGAGTACTTTCAAAAAAACACATCCAGCATCAAATATTGTAATAACAATGCAAATATTGAGTCACATAAAGTCAGGCAGTGGGGGTTTGGATTCTATTTCTGTGACTTGCTATGTGATCCTTGTTGAGTGTCTCCATGTTTGAAATTTCTTGCTTTTAATTTTCATTTAAGGTACCTAAATACAGTTTATGTACCTTCACCGTTTTTCTCCAGCTCGAGGTTCATCTATTAATGAAGTTCCTACGTGACTGATATAATTGTGCAGGGTTTCGCTGAATGTTGATAACTTTTGTGATACTTGAATAAAATATATTATTAAATGTAAAATATAAATATAATAAATATAAAAATAAATACAATATAAAATGTCTCCCTAGAGAAGTGTCCTAATGATAAGCATGCCATTCTGTGAGTCTTACTAGAAATCATAATTCTGTATGCATTGTTTAGCACAGGTAAAACTGAAATCTGGACTGTCAGGAGATGTCAGGTGTTGCGGTTTGCTGTTTTCTTTCGTTTTAACCTATTTTTCATATCTATTTAAAAAATGGTTTTTCCCCAGGTTGCTCCCCCTCAGTTGGTTCATTCCATTCATTTCCGCCCTCACCCCTGTCACTCAACCCAAACCCCTCCCCTTGTTCTGGACCCTTCCCCTGCCAGTCCCCTTAGTCCCTGCCCCTGAAGGTGTCGATCTTCCCTGGCCACACCTCTTCTTCTGGAAAGTTATGTGTCATTACTGGTTTCTTGTTCAATGATTGCACCCCCCAAGTTGTGACCCGCCCATGCTTTCTCTTATTGGTCTATTGTAACCTAGTTCCCTCCCCTTGGAACGCCCCTCAGTCCTTCCCATTGGTTCTTGTGTTGTACCCCCCCCATGGCGGATGGCTTCTATTTAAGTTGCTCTAATGCTTGAACTCCTGCCTTTCTGGGTATGCCTTTCCTGACTTCACTTGTCCCCCTTCCTACTGAAATGAGCCTGTGGATCCCCGAAAGGACTCTCCCGGCTCTTTACTCCTCTCGGACGCCGAAAGCTGTCTTAAGGCTCGTGCCTTACCCTCTCCTGGGTCTTTGGAAATCACCGGGAGAGGGCCACTCTTGGCGCTCCCCCCACCTCATGAGCTAGCTGGGTGGGCCGGAACCGAGTGGACAGAGGTGGGTGGCGTCAGGCAGTCACAATTTCTACTCATTTGATAGCAATGAGTGTCTCTTTAATACACGAACACTTTCTAAAACAAGTCATGGGGAATTATCCCATGTCATGAAAACCTTGCCATTTATAATACACCTATTATCAATGCCCTTTTCCATTGCAGTTTCTAATTATCTGAATTTGACACTGATTAAGTATTTTCATGACTTAGAAGCTGAAATAAGGTAGTATGTTAGAGGAAGATAACAGACCTTACTTTGGTGAGAATACAATGCTCTTTTCTAAATATGTCTCTCGGAATCTGTTTTTGTGTTTTCCCCGAGATGTGTAAAAGTTCTTGTCTGGCAGTTTGTGTGCCTGAGGTGGAATAAATCTGAGCTCTTTAGTTTTCTCGGTTTCAAGGCTGTTTATTATTTTCTTATCTGTAATATTTTCTCTCAGCCCAGCAAGGTCTGTCTTGCAGGGCAGCCATGGCACACTGTCTGCCCCTTCAGGGTGGTGTTATCTTTTTATACTAAAAACTACGTACATGATGTTTACAATTATTTCCCAATTACTATCATCTATGTTAGACTGTGAACTTCTACTCTAAACCAATCCAAAAGTGCCAACTCCACAATAGAAAATGGAGACGAAGAAGAAGAACAAAGAAAGACCAAACACGTGCTTTTTCCTCCATCTTGTGTTCTAAAATTCCCATTCCCAAAAATCCTACAATCTATATTTTCATTTTATGATAACACTACTTAAACTACTGTGACTTTTAGGTTCTCATATAAAGCTACTAATTTGTTTCAAGGGCTATAATCAAACCCACAGATGTTTTGGGCATCATTCCAGGATCTCAGAGCCCCTTGACCAGGGTCTCAGCAACTCTGGACTCCCAAAGGGATGTCTTAGACTCCGACAATGTCCTTTAAACAAAAAGTTAATTCTGGAAAGAAGTAGTCAATTATGTTAATTATCCTCTTTCTTGGTTAGGTAATAAGTTGCCAAAGTCTGGTTTTCACTTTAGACATCTGCTGACTGTGGCTGAGGAAGCTTTAGATCCTTTTTTATTTGATCTTGTGAATTTGTTCAGTGCTATTGTTATGTAAATTACTGTACTATCATTATTCTGGAAAAATTTTACATTGTCTTGATTGCCCTCTGGTATTAGAAGATGGTTTCTATTGGGAACTCCTTCCTTCATGGCATTTAAGGAGTAGCATGGATGTGAACTCATTGATCTTTTTAAAAAATATATTTTTCAGAGTGGAGGGTAAATCCTGTGTTGTTCACATATAGCTTGGCATTTGTTTTTAATTATTTGAATAATGCCTGTCCTTTTTGGTATTTTACCAAATAAAAGCCAATATATTGTTGGGTTTTTATTTCTTATTGAAGAGGTCCGAAGTATTAGCTTATGGAGCTTTAACAGCAGCAGAGTGTTAGCTACTGTTATGAACGAGTTCCTAAGTTTGTTCTATTCCCGTCCTGTTCTCTCCCCCAGCTGTCTCCCCCCCCAGACCCCGCTCTGCTTTCTCCCTGGTTCTGTCTCTCCGCCCAGACCCCGCTCTACTTTCTCCCTGGTCCGGGTCTCTCCACCCAGAGCCCGCTCTGCTTTCTCCCTGGTTGTGTTTTCTCCCCCAGGCTGCTCCGAGCCACTCCGGGACGGAGGCAGGGCGGAGTTCTGCCAGTGTCCCTCTGGCCGCACCCAGGGGCGAGGATCATATCAGTGTTAGGAACAAGTTCTAGTTCTGTTCTGTTAATGTTCTGTTAACTGTGAAAAATACCTGTTTTTATGTCAATTGTTACTGTTGTTCTGTTCCGGTTCGGGTTCCCACTTCCTGGAATTGCCCTTTCCCTCTGCCCTTCCCCTCCCATCGGGTAATGCCTTCGCTGCTCCCAAAAAAGGCACCCGGCAAATGAGGAACCCACAAGTGCTCATGGGACACAACTCGCTAATAGAAAACTCCTAAAAACAACGAGCCAATATAACAGCTAAAACTAAAAATGGTACGTCCAAGTGGAAAAAACAGGGGAGAAGATGAAATTGCCAACCAAGGACTTTTCTGCCTTGTCACCATGACCTGAACAGCATCCAGCCAACATGACATCCCTAGACTAGGAGTCAGCTATTGGTGTTCTTCCTAGGGACTCTCATGAGGACAGAAGCCTCAGCTCTGCTGCCCAACAAATCTGAATTTCTCCTTCTCTGGCTTGTCCATGGGGAGTAGCAGTGGTGCTCGTGACCCCTCGGGCCCCCTACCCAGAGCTGATTTCCTAATAAAGGCATTCAAAGGGAGCNTGAGAGCAGCAGTGGTGCACGTGACCCCTTGGGCCCCCACCTAGAGCTGGTTTCCTAATAAAGGTATTCAAAAGGAGCAGGTCTCCTTGCCCTTATTAATTTCATTTTGGGGGATCATCCGGGAGAGTCGCACCTGAAGAGGATCAGGGATGGGACGGCCACCCATCCCATTGGCCCTCCAGGACAGCCGTCTACTTGGACCAGAAGATCAGCCTGGGACGACGAACCAGAGGAGCGCTGGTGAGTACAGCCAGTGGCGGGAGTAGGAGGCAAGCGAGTGGTGTGTGAGACGGGGGCCGGCAGCTCGGACTCCCGAAGTGAGAGAGGCCCCTCAGTACCGGGTTTCCGGACTCCCGTGATGGGGCCGGCTGGGACCAGGGGGAAGTGACTGAGGCTTACCAAGGCCTAGTGAGTGATTGAGGCACCTCCTAGGGGATAGAGAAGGTTCTCCACTCTGGGAGTGCAGAGGAAAACCCAGGGTGT
>VXBI01003659.1:0-38845 GCA_013397375.1 Toxostoma redivivum
TCTCTTAAACCGAGACACAGAGCAAATCTTTCAGGACAGACCGAAAAATCAGAATTCACTCTTCTTTCCACACAACATTTGAGAAATTTAACCTTTTCCTTCTGTACCTTATTTCTAAGATATTGAAGCTATATCTAAGCCATGTTTTATTTTCCTCATGTAGTCATATCAAAGTTTCCATGCTCACATTCCTTAAAAAAAAATAAAAATTAACAAACAACAAATAATCAAGCTTCAATGAACCAGTGAACAATTTCTGCACAGCAGAGATTCTACCAGGTACTTCAAGGTCCATGCCCTGCTCCCTAAGGTCAGTTTGATGCCAGTGCCAGTGAGAGATACCCAGAACCTGAGAAGGAATCACACATCAGGTCATTCTCTGCTTATCCTGTGAAATTTTAAAGTCTACCTCAGTTCCTGGAGTGTCAGGACTCCAAGATAAACATAAAAAGAAAGCTTTTAGTAGCTAGGAACCCTTCTGATGCAAAACTCTCACTTTGGTCAGAATGTTTACTTGCTGGAGAAAAGATGCAAATTGAGGAGCACCAAGGCTTGTACCCAAACGACCCTTTTTAGTTCAGATATTAAGAGAAGATCCACTGCACCATCAAACCTCTTGCTACCCTCTTCTGCCCAGAGAAAGAATAAGGGATTCAGCTGGGGAGCAAGGAAGGGAATTATAGCTTCTGCAAAGGAATATCAAGGGAAGATGAACTGTCATCATACCTCTGTTCAAAGAGAAAGAAATCAATTTATGTAATACACCTGAAAAGTTAGAAATTAAGTAATATGGATCACTTTAAAAATAAACATTTTTTTTCTCCAGATGGCATTACCTTAATCACAAAATACACAAAATATTATAAATACTACTTTATAAAAAATATTTAAAAGACTTCCCATTCTCTTAGTCACAAGAGTTTCAGGAGGCTTCCTGGTAAGAATTTACACTTCTGGAAATTACTCCTTCCTCCCAGGTCACACTGTGCCTAGTCCAGTTTGTATAGCTGGTTTTCTTAACACCTTATGTCCCAAAGACTGCTCTTGCTGGTTGCTGCTGCAGAATTTTGCGTAAAAAAGACATTTTTAAGTAATCAATACAAATTGTTCCTGCATAAATGGTCAGGCAGGACAGTGTTTTATGTGCAGGTAAGATATTTAAGAGGAGTTTTTTTATGTAGTTAAGATATATAAGTAACAATGAATTAAAGAAATGCTGGATGGTGGCTGGATTACAAGAAGTGAGCAGAGCAGAGCTTCAGGGGCTCAGCCTATACAGCTGAAAATGCTGCTGCAAGTGCCCTTACAGCAGAGACTCTAGTCACCACCAGACAAACACCAACTACTTTGCTGAGGAGATTTGGTCCCCCCTATGATAAGTTCCTCATAGTTTTTTCTAAATTTATCAATCACTCTCCCTGAGTCTATGCAACAGCAGTATGGAAAAATAGTGCCTATGCAAGAAAACAATGGAAAAAGGGTATAAGACTCATAAAAGATTGCCATTGAGTTTCACTCTGCTGTAAGAAAGGCAAATTCTGGCTGGAGACATGTAACATAAGGACAGAGTGCAAGAGAAATTAAAGGATCTTTCTGCTTCTCCCAATACAGGAAGATTCAGGCGAGGGTGTAAAACAAAATTGGTTCTTCATGCCCACAACAGGCAGGCCAGGAAACAATTAATATAGGCCACAACAAGGAAGGTTCAGGTTAGAAAGTAGGAAAAACTTTTTTCAAGAAAAAGTCCTGGATGGGGGAGTAGTCCATTAGAAATGTTACCAAATAATCGACAACTAACATGGGCTTCCTGATTGTTTGAGTCCCTTTACAACAGGTGAAAACCTCTGTTCAGTTGTATCCCAAATGAATTCCACGATATGCAAAAGAAAAGAAAGAATTGAAACATATTTCTGTTACTAGTAGAGCTTGTAAGACCATTGAATTCCCTTTAACTATGTTGTTACAGTGTTTTAATACCTTGAGAAACCAAGTAAATAGGCATTTGCTCTCCTAGACACATTAGCAGATGAATAACCAATCTCATAAATGTGTAATGAATGAATAACTTGTTCCAGTCCCTGGAGGTAACACACAGACTTGATACCATAATTTTCTCCTTTAGAAGTGTCCATTTCAAGAACAAGCCTGGGAATTTCCTGTGATATGAATTGCTTATCTTTACATGGATCTGTTTGCAGCAGGAAGCCCCTTTTTGTTTAGATTGAGACAGCTGCCAAATGTCATGCCCTTAGTGCAACACCCAAACTCTTGTCAGCAGCAGTGGTGGCCTCTACAGCCTTTCAATGTAAGAAATGCCTTTCATTGAGTCTGACACTAGGAACCTGTCAGTCCTCTTGCCCTCAGCTCAGGTGGGCAGCCAACAAGAGGAGGTACAGAGTACCAGCAGAGAGCTGTGGGCTAAGGCTGACTCCTGCAGCTTCTTTCCCAAAGGTGGCAGGAGCAGGGAAAGCAAAGCAGCCAAGGGGAGAATAATCTGTCAGCAGAGATGAGAGAGACGTGCACTGTTCCCTGTTCCCAGGAAGGCTGCAGCAAAAGTGGAGGTGAAATCATACCTTTAAACATAGCCTTCAACCAAGGCAGCCCGTGACATAGGATTTGCTGTCATTAATGGAGACAGAGCACAGGATACCCTGTGAAGGTGAAAATCCAGAGCAGGTCTGTGAAAGATACACTGGTGCCTGAAGAGCCACGGACTTACTGAAAGCACTGACTGCACAATCTGAGCCTTAGAAAACCTCTCACACCGCTGTGAGCTCTCTCCTCTAGAAAGTCAGTCCCTCCTGAGCTCTTCCTTACCCATCAGTTTACTGTAAAAAGATTCAGCATCATCTCTGGCAACACATTCCCTTCCACCTGCACCACAGATTTCACTACGTCCAGTATCTCCCTCCTTCAGACTTCTCCAGGCTCATGTGAACCCTCGTGAACACCATTTAAATTCCTTCCCAGAGATAAGCATCAACCTTTCCCACACTGTTTGGAGGAATATAGCAAGCAGCTTACCTTTTTAAACACTGATTCAGCTGCTGAATTCTTCTTGAATAATTATAACCAAAATTATATATTTGACTTGCAGAAAGCCATGTGAGAAAAATCAAGTGAATCTTGTGAGAGTCCAAAAATTCTGAGTGGCTCTCAAGAAGTTACTTTTATTAGCAAGTGCACATACATCCTCCCACTAATTAAAAAAAAAATCCCTGAAGAGTCATAAATATCATAAATAAACTATTAAGGTTCAACATATGTAACTGTCAGGTTTAAGAAAAAATGACAGCATTCAATACAGAAAAAGACAATTACATCTTTAGCACCTATAATTACAAATTAATTAGCTATGATATAACTTCAGAAACATTTTAATAACAGTCATTCTAATTTGTAAGCTAAATGCTTTTTGCTGATGGGAAACATTACACCTAAGATAGCACAATATAAAATAGCACTTATCAGCTGCTGTGTCTTCTGTGGTGGTGTCCACCCACTTTACAGAGGAAAATTACCAATGAACCTCAGAGAGAAGGAAGATGCTGCATGGGAGTATTGGTGCAGAGCCTGTCAGTGTCAAAGCCCAATGCTCTCATGGCACGTGAGAGACTGAACATTCAGAATCAGAAATTGTGTTGGGGAAAGAAGGGTTGTTTCCTTGGTTTTGTGCATTCAGTTTTTTACCTCCTTTTGTATTTTTCTCTTAGTCAAAGAAAACAAGTTTTTTGATGAAGGATATTTTGAGGAGGAAAAAAAAAACATGTTATTTTATCTATTCCTTCACTGACCTGTGTTACTCACTATTCCTCATTTTTCAGAGCTCAGCATCAACATTAGACTCCAATTCAGCATGGCTACATTCCTATCAATCACTCTTTTCTCCTTAGGAGAAAAATATATTTCTTGAGTATAACTGCTACCTACGTTGGTTCTTCTTATTACAGGCAGATGACAAAACACAGCAGCTGACACTGTATGGTGTAATCTGACTGACCTACATTTCACTAAATATCAACCTCCACAGGCTTTAAACACATTATTTCCTACTTTCAATTCATTCCAGCATTTGAACTAAAGTTTTCCAAGTCTCCTTAAAAATGAGGAAGATCTCATTAAACAGTTAGTGCAATCAGAGGCATGACTTTCTGTGTTTATTTATAAAGTATGCTGTATGTTTGACTCATATGTCATCTAACAACTGCACCAAATCCCATTTTTCACTCTTACACCTCATCTTAAAAAGACTAATACAAATGTGCAGTTTTTTTCTGAGTGGATCATGTTGAAAGGGTTGAAGGTACTAAGGTTTAGTATTTTACAGCTCTGAGGGAATTAAATGGATCATACAGAATTGAAATACATTTTTTCTGATCAGTGTTTTAATAAAACATTATTGTACCACCTTTGAACTGTTGAAGTGTATTCAGAAACATTCAGTGAGATCTCGACCAGAATGAAATTCCATTCATCTTATATTACAGCATCTTCAGGCCAAATAAATAATTATTATAGAACACTTATTTAGTTCAGAGGATAGATAGATAGATATGTACATGTATGTGCATATATGTGCAATAGTGCATCAATGTGCATCAATGACATAGTAACAGCTCTAACCCATTCAAGTAGGTTCTTCTTAGTACAATGATTTTTATTAATAACATGATAGAAAGGCAACAGTGTACTAGCTAAAGGGACACTGGTCAATCAATATTTCTATTTATTGGTCTTCCTTTAAAATATTCTGCTTTTACGATATTGTTAAAGCATCTCCTTCCTCTACAAAGATGGCAGTCAAGTGGAGGGAGACAAAACAACTTTGGAGACCAGTATTGATAATACAATAGTTATTCTGAGGAACAGAGTGATTTAGATGTTTCCATTGTGTTTGCCAGTTTCCAAGTGCACTGGAAAACATGAAAACAGTGGTGAGAGAGAGCAGGGAGCATGTGCCTGGGTGGCAAACCAAGACAAATATCTGATTTGAAGCCTAAGAGGTTCGAAGGCATCTTGCCCACAGGAGCACATAGTGGGCTGTGGTGGAGGGGGCACTGTAGGTCTGCTGGGTGCCCACCCTGCATTACCAGCCTGCAGCCACAACCCACGGCAGAGACTGGGGCTAGCCATGCTCTTGCCAGGCAGAACTACACATTTTCATTTTAATTATCTCAGAGCCACTGCAAATGCTAAAACTTAGAGAAACCAAGACCAATAGTGTGCATCTCTTACACTCTTCTGCAGCAATTCTCATAATTGCTTCACTACTGTTCTCCACTGCTGTTCATTTTTTCTTTAAATTGCTGTACGTTTATAGCTTCTGAAGACAGATTATTTTCTTGAACTCCTCTATAGCACGCATTGATCTTCTTTCTTCTGTGTGCAAGTAATAATTATGTAGCTTTCCAATAACCTTAATTAAAAAAGAAAAGCCCCAAATCATCCTTCATGGTGCTGATACATTTATTCTAACCTGTATCTGCTCTTATTTCAGTGACATTTACTTCTGCTGTGAAGAGCTGCAGTTCTGTATCTGAAGCATCTTTATCTGTAAAATAGTTCTGTATATCCCTGATAATAAATTTTAACTTTTCTAACTTCTCAAAACTATTTATTACTTCTCAGACTCTGAGAGCCCAAAATATTATTCCAGAGCACCTTCTGTGGGCATGTATCAAGATGAGAAAGCAAAATCAGAAGACACTGCTACTACCCTGACAATTACATTTACCAGGCAAGGCTGCATTCCCTGGAGAGACAGAATTAGATGCTAAAATCACTCAAAGGAATCACCTATCACTTGATCCAAATAGGTGCTGAGAACTCATTTTATCAGCATTAAGTGATCACAGCAAAAGACTGTTGGTTAAAATGATCCTTCTGGTTACAACTCCATACACCATTGTAATTCACACAGACTCTCATTAGCTCATTAACTCACATGCTGGAAGAAAAAGCTCATGGTCTTGGTTCAGCTCACTTTTCAGTCACTGCTTGTCACTGTTACAGGTACTATTTAAATATTATAATAATATTATTTAAACATTACTTAAATACCTCTCCTTTTGAACATCCAGAATATTTTTGTTAATGAAAGCCCACATAACACGTGAAAATAAATGTGCTCATGCATCCTTAGGAACTTAGAAAGAAAATAAAGCAAAAATATTAACTCTGGTCTGTTTCTGTGTGCCATTCCAGGCATTGATTTAGCCACTCCTCTCTTTTGGACTGTGAGGCTGACAGAGGTCCAACACACAACAATTGTGTTTTTCCTGTTGTCCCAGTCCAGGAACACATGGGGTACAGGAACAAAGCTGCAAACATCTTGGGGTGCTCTCTTCTCTCAGCTCACTTTGAAATATTTTTGAAGGCACTGTTGGCCAGGGTCCCTCACACTATGCTTGTACATCCTGGCACTGCAAAGACCATGCTCCACCATTCATCAAGCCTTGTTTTTCACTCTGCCTTTGACAAGCTGCATGGCAATATTCATTTGGTCTGCCCTACCATCACAGGCTGATTTGTAACCTGACTGCTCAGCTGTCAGCTCCACTGCAGGTTGCGTTTTATTTTAATAAAACTGTGAGGAGTGAGACAACTTCTTTGTACAAGCATGGCAGAGGCCTGGATCTTGCCTAACTCAATCCATTAAGGATTTATATATTAGCTGGTATTCAATATCTATTTAAATATCAAGTGTTAGTGATCTAACACAATGCTCAGAATAAATTTAATTGACTATTGTAATTTTTTCCTGTTTGGGGTCAGAAGAACTGAGTGGTGTTAATGCTTTGCTACTAGAAAGGCTCCTCTACCCATTAGTGACTGCATAAGAGAGTACAAACCGACCAAATCAAGACACAGAACTAAACCCCAGCCTGTTGAGGACATTCACACTTCACACCAAAACCTAAACAGTGCAAAGTATTTAATTCAAACAGGTGAAGTTTAATGAGGAACAAGCTAATCGACAAACTAATTATTTTTTTCTCAAATTTCCAAACAATTGATATAAAACACCCCAAATGCCTTAATATAGCTTGCACATCCTCAATAAATAAGGCACCTGGGTTTGTCACTCCTAGAACTACACTAAACTCAAACCACTTGCATTACTCAAAAGGAAAATGCAAGCTCATGGGTTAAAAAAGGATAAGGCTCACTTAAATGGGAATTGAGGAATGCAGAATCTTTGCAAAATTTAATTCATAAAGTAAAATAAAGTAAAAGAAGTATAGCTAAACATATAGGAGACAACTAGAATTAGATTCCCAGGGCAGCAACATTACTGATTCTGACAAAGTGAATTTATACAAGCTTCCAGGCTGTCGAATTTACCTCAGAACACACTTATATTTTTCTGTTCCATCTTTTCAATCTGATGACATTTCACAGACTGCTGTGCCATTAGCAAATAGCTTGCTACTTTTAAAAAATGGCATTGTCAAGCTCACAATTTAACAGAGAAATATAGTTCTGATTCTGACACCTATGTTTCAATTCACTACCAATCATCACGTTAATTATTGCTTAGGAGGTAAATGTGAACCAAGGTACAAAATAACCTGGAACAACTTTTGCATTCTTTAATGCCCTTTTTTGCCTCACTGATGTAATCAACCGAAGAATAAGAAAAAGGCTGAGATTCTTTCCATTATAAAAATAACTTTGTTCAATAAAAACCTCTTCACGTCTTCTTTAACTCCATAAATGCTTTTGAATGACATTTTGGTCTGATTGATGTTTTCTGTTGACTTGCACAGAGCTGCAAATCATTGCCTGCCTTCTGCTTGTAACAGGATACATACACATGATATATTTAACTGGGTATTTTATGAATTTCATCTATCTGGAAGAATAGCTGTTTTTTAAAAGGTAAGAAATAAGATACAGGTCCGATTCTGCAGCCCGGAACTTGAGTTCCATTTTCTTATACTTATTATAGATAAAAATTCCAAGGAATTATATACAGTCATTAATTGACTTCAAGAAAGATTTTTTTTTCCCTTTTAAACACCATTTCAAAAATTATATGTAGACCAATAACAAGAGTGTTTGGTCAACTTAAAATTATTTTCATTTGCTTGAACTTCTACAATAAATAAACACAAGAAAATAACTGAAATAAACATGTTGCAAACCTCAATAGGGAGTTGATTTACTGTCAAGAACTGCTTTCTGTGTCCTGCACTGCCCCTTGCTGGAGTGCCTTACAAATGTGACAGTGTAAACTCTAATAGCAATACTAATTAAAATGTTTTATTAGTATCTGAACTATGAAATAATTTTAAGATACAATAATTGCACAGTTTATAACGTTGCTTAATCCACAGTTCATTGTCATACATGTGAACTTCTTTTCTGTAAAACTATCGACCATTCCCACTCTAATATATTAGTTTTGATCCATACAGAGCTGGTAAACATTGTTAACTTTTTTTTTCTCATTAAAAAGTATTATTGAAAAAAGAAAACAGTAAAATAAACCACACAGAAATATTGTTGCTTTACTGTTAATGAAAAGTGGTGAGGCAAGATGCAAAGTCAGGCGCATGCCTTCCCAGAAAACAAAACATGTCTAAGATGTACAGTAAATGTGAACACGATCCGTATATAGAAATGAGAATAAGAAAAAGAAAAAGAAATATCTCTTACCTGTGAAACTCCCTTAGCATTTCCTGTTATCCTTATTATCCTTCCAAAAAAATCTGAAAATCTGGTGTCTGTTCCCATTGTGTGTGTTACTTGTCATAGATCCATTCATTTATGCTCACAATTCCAAGCTTGACAAAATAAATAACTTTTATATACGGTGTCTGCAACTGCATTTTCTAGCTTTACGGTTCTGATCATTGTCTGATTTCTTTAAAGTTTTCCATCATGGATAATATCCAAACTCCAAACAAGAACATGTTTTCACAAAACTTTGAAAGGTCATTTGTACAACTGCATATGTAGAAAAACTGTATTGCATGTTAGAAACTCAGAGAACGCACTCCTGCATTAAAGTAAATCCTACCACAACACAACTTCTAACAAAATTATTTCTAATATTCCTCATCTACTCATAATTTATTCAGTTGTGCTGGTTTTTTAAATTGGATCCTAACTGCATATATTTGAGCTTTGTAGAAAGGCTCTTTTATGATGCCAGATTTATGTAAGCCTAATGCAAGTTACTCTATCCTTGTCTTTCAGTGGGAACAATCCTTTGTTGGTGAATGAAGCCAAGGACTGACCTTCCTTGAGTTCTCACTCTGAAACTTCACATTCTTATTTGTCAACAAATAGTAAAATGCTGTATTGTACACTTGGTCTTTGCACTGGATTGTGACAACATTCCCCTGAAAGATGGGGGCACTGTAAGGGTCGAAACAACTTGACTACACTGGAAATATTGCCTTCAATTTTAAAATGCACAGGGAAAAAAAATAAAAAGGAGCCAAAGGCAGCTAGTTACTTAAATGCCTTTAAGAACTTGCAGAGAAAGCCTGAGGGAAGGCCCTAGCCCTGGCCATACTGACAGCAGAGGTCCTCCTGACTTTCTCAAAGCTTTGATTTCACCCTCAGACTTACAAAGCAATTTGGGAATTTGTCCCAAAATAAAAAGTGACCAAGTGGCAACAATAGGATTGAAAATGTACCTCTTAAATAATTCTCCATGCTGACAGATCTCTGGGTGGTAAGAATACTATGGGAACAGAAATTACTAAAAAATATGAGGCATTATTGGAAAAGAGCATCACCAAGCACCTGCATCTCTTTAAGAACTTAGAAAGAAAATAAAGTATAAAATATTAACTCTGATCTGTTTCTGTGTGCCATTCTAGGTGTTGATTTAGTCACTCCTCTTTTTTTGAAGTATGAGGTTGACAGAGGTCCAACATGCATGCAGCAATTGTGTTTTCCTGCTGTCACCATCCAGGAACACATCAGGTGCAGGAACAAAGCTGCAAACATCTTGGTGTGCTTTCTTCTCTTAGCTCACTCAAGGGAAGCTCAGTGTGGCTACTTAAAATGTCAACTAGCTGCCAACAGCTGATTACACATCTTCTCTACGATGGAGCATCATCAAAGAAAAGGAAAATCTATGTGTTTTTCAGAATGGAGAGCTCTGTATGAAAGCTAACTTCAAGCCTGCCAAACACAACAAAGCCTTTTCCAGGAAGCCTGCAGAAGAGCAGTACTGTGAATAAGAATCTGGATGCTACCATGGACATAGCATGACAAAAAAGATGCCAGTAAGTGTCAGGGGTAAGATGGTGTCACTGTGCTTCATCTGTATAAAACAAGGCAGCCCAACTCCCAGTTTACTCGTAGGGCTTGATTGAGGGGGACAGAAGGACTATATCTTACTTCTGTATTTGGCACCAGTGTAGCTGTCGTTGAAACACTGTGCCTATTTCAAGCATCCAAATTTCAAGAAGGATGCTGAGAAATTGGACAAGGTTCATAGCAGAGCCTAGGGAATGATTACAGAATTAGAAGACATGCCTTCTAGTGAAAGACTCCAGAAGGTTAATCTACTTAGCTCATCAAAGAGAAGGTGAAGGGTTGAGTCTTAATCATAGTCTCACATCTAATGTGAGAAGCAGAAGTCTGACAGTAAAAGAGTTTATCTTCCACCTAATTATCAGAGCTCCAGTGGTTGAAAGCTGAATATGAATACATTCAGATTCAGAAAAGACAGAAGGCAGGTTTGTTTACTAGTGTATTTAATTTTAACCAAGAATGGTAATTAACTACTGGGGGGGAAAAAAAAAAGAAAAAAAAAAAAGTGTGCTATATTTTCCCAGTAATTTCAAATCAAGATTGATGCTTTTCTAAAAAAACACTATACTACAGTTCAAGTACAGTTCAAGTACGGCTATTGGATACAGGTTGTGGTTTTTACTGAAAGATTTAAATAATACAGAATTAACTTACAGAAACCATGTCATCAACATATTGTAATAAAGAGAATTGCCATGATTTCTGAATATAGATCCTTTAATTCAAAACTAGTTCTGCCTAAACCTGAATTAAAAAAATGCCTATAGAAAATGGAATCACTAAAAGGACATAACTAGCAGCAACTTGCAGGTGGAATGTGAATTTAGCCAACTGCAAAAATCATACACGATATCCACTTCATTAAGGACTATATTCTGAGAGACTGTTTTGCTACAACACTCTCCAAATAATTCCCAGTTATTGATTTGCAATGTCCAAGGGGATGAATGTGACTCTGATAAGGGTGATGATAAGAATAAATGCTTCAAAGTTGAATGATTGTCCATAGTGTCTGACAGATAAGCTTCTGAACATGTCTGACATTACTGGAAAAATACAACATAAAAATCGAACAGCTATTGCTCTAATCCTAAAATAAAATGCCTTTGTATAGGAGGCCTTTGCCTTCACCAATTACCTGCAGGCATAAATTAAATAAATAAAGAAGAGTATTCTTTACATCATATTAGCTAGGAAACAGCTTTTTGGTAGACCAAAGAAAACATTACAATGACCTGACAGGCCTTAACCTGTAGGTATGTCAAAATCTGCCTATTTCTTATTCAGATTGACTTTTATTATCTGCTTATCAGAACCTGAAAGTACTGACTGCAGAACTGTCCATTCCTTTTGTGTGACAAGTCTGGAAAAACGGTTGTCAGTCAGGAGTCAGATTCATACTGTTGCCTTGATATATATAAAAAGTAGGTTTTACTAGAGACAGCCTAGCACTTTCTTCATTCACTGAGGGATTTGGCTTCACAGTTTGTTGCTCTGGGAAAATAATCTAAAAATACATTACAAATACAATTTCTCTCATTTTAGCATGCATATGTTGTTGACTGCTTACAGTATTTTCAGTATTCTCTTACAGTTAAAGGTGAGAACAAGATTCTCTTGTCCTGTCAGCTGGGATCACAGGATTAGCTAGCAGAAAGGTGCCATGAGTAGCAGGACAATAACATTGCAATCCAGCACTGCCTAGGGCTGATGTTCTATTTGAATCTCTGGAGCCTGTCCAAAAGGAAAGGGAATGGACATGATGCTCTAGGGCTCAGAAGAGGTTCAGGGTGCAGGTCCATGCCTCAGATGAGTTTGCAAAGATGGGCATGGATGCATGCAGTTTAAACAAACTCAGCACTAGCCCATGCAATGCTTGCTGTCCAAAGCATTCAGACAGATCTATACCAGCTGCACACCTAAAACATGTCCATGTTCTGAAAGAGAGTCCTTTTTTTTTTCTTTTCAACATATTGTGTTTGTTTTTATGCTGTTACTGTCTATTGATTTTATCTTTTTAGAAAAGTTTAGTACTAAACCTCTTTGTTTTTCCATATGCTAATAGGATAGTCTTATCAAGAGAGACATTAAAGCAGCCAGTATTTTCTGAGCAATCTGCATCAATTCAGGTTAGTAAAAAAATACAGGTTACTACAGAGCTTAGGAAATGAAACATTGATCCTAGGCAGTAACACTAAGAGCTTTACAAGTTTAATGTTTTACAGCTATGGAGGTGTATGTTTGTATATTTCTAAACTGCTTAAATCAGTGGGATGCAATACTATAAGCCTTGAGGATCAAGCTTATTTTTGAAAGTTCAGGGGACAATAACAAATGCTGACACAGATTCTCTGTATTATTCTGAGCTATATTTTTGAAAGTGCAAGGTGAATTCAGAATATTTTTACATTAGATAGACTCTTGCAGACTTTTTTTCCCCAGATAGGCCTTGGACAAATGCTTACATTTTCCTGTCTTGCCATATTGTGCAATTTTTTCCCATCCATTATTGTGGGCACAACACAGCTCCCCAGCATCATGGCAAGGTGAACAAGGCAACTTGCCAAGAGTCAGGAGCCTTTTTCTGATGTTTTGTTCACAGAGGGATACACACTGTACAAAGGGTGAAGTTGCAAGGTCTGTCTAAGCAGATTTTACCAAGGTATTTTTGTGCCATTTCAGTGACCTGAACTGGTTTGCTGTGGATGGCACTCAAGCTGGCAGAAGGTGGATGGTGTGAGCAAGATGTTAGGCTTTGAGGGGCAAGAATTGGAGCTCTGCATCTGAGCACTAACAAACCAGATGAAGTCATACCATAAAACTCATTCTAAAAGAGTATTTTTTCTGCTGTTTAAGGGAACTGAGTCATAGATAGAGGAGTCCTGAACAGTTCAAGGAACACCAGAGCCAAAGCAAGGGAATAAAGTCAGCTCAGAGGTGCTATGTGGCAGAGCCATAGCATAAGAATGTGTTCTGGCAGACAGACAGTTAAAGAGAAATAAGCATTTCATTGCAAGATTTTTTTAGATGTTTCTGTTTAGCCCTACCCAGCAATAGCAACCAGAAAATCCTGTCAAGCCACAGCATCAGTAATGTACACAGAGACATCCTTCTGTAGAAGGAAAAATGTGAGGTCAGTATGAATTGGGGCCTAGGGATGAAAATCTGTGATTGGATGACACTGCATACATTGCTACACAGCAAAGAGCCATGCTCATCCAAGTTGCATGAGAAGCAACAACATAGGTCCTAAATTCTTTCCCCACCAAGTTACACAAATATGCAAATTTAACATCAAGTGTTGATTTTTAATCATTTGTAGTGGGGATATTACAACTACTACCCTCAAACTAATGCTTTGAAAACTATCATTACTAGATAATAGTCAATAAAAAAACCACATACAAATTTTTGTGCCAAGAAGGGCAAGCTCGGTATGTGTATGCCAACATACCATATTACTTGTTAAAGCCAAGGCCTCATGAATGGTATGCTCACAGGAAGCCTCATTACAGAGAATAAACTTGCTACCACCTACCAAAAAATGGATCTGAAAATACCCTGTGAAGAAGCTGAATATTGATGTACTGCATTTAAGTCCAATGGGAAAAACTGTCAAAGATTCCGAATTTCACTAATACCTGTGTTAGCTGAGTTAATTGGAAGTCTTACCTATAACCTTTTCTGAATATTTCCTCTTCTTGAAATGATCTGTTATTTCTTTGCTTGTTAATGGAACAACAGGTAGAAATTTCCCAAGTGACAGCCTGCTCTGCAGGCTAGATTATAAACACAGAGGAGAACATTATAGCCATCCTCGGTTAAAGCTATTTTTCTGAGGATACAATTTGTAATCTTCCTAACCAACTTGAAATAACCTCAAATATCTTGTTTTGCTGTTAGAAAGGCAGAAAAACAGCATATCAACTTGTTGATTTTTTTTTTTTCTTTGAAGGAATTCTTGGATAGTACAAAGATCTGTTTCAGTTTTTCTAAAACTTCAATAATCTGAAAAATGAAGGGTTGGAGATGCTGCGCCATAGAGCTGTAACTAAAGGGAATACAATTGTATAATGGTAGAGGGAAAATACACTTGTAAGGAGTAAAAATTATTTCATTGGGAGATTTTCTCTGCAATTCATTCATCCCTACATAGGAATAAAAAGTAGAAAACATTGTAAAGGAAGAGTATGCACTAATATATATTAAGTATATAAAGGCTAGACAGCTGCAGTAATTTTTTTTTTAATTAAACAGAGCAGAGTATGTATAGGGACATATATTAGCTTTCAATATATTACTGTTTGTTTTCCCCACTCTTTTTGGCAGAGAAGTTAATTTTAAAAATAAGAAACATAACAGGATGCTTTTCTTTAATTTAAAAGGTCTTATGTCCTTCTCAAAAATCTTACTCTGTTTGGGTCTTTAACTCACAGTAGGAGTTTTTTAGCTCCTCATTAAGTGATTCAACAGAGGTATAATGGGATCTCTGCTTCACAAGCGGAGAGGAAACATAACACAAGATCACTCTGCAAGCTCAGAGCAGCATTATAATCCTAGAGGATCAGGCAGATCAAGTTTCTTTTTTGGAAGTCAATTCTGGTCCAAATTGTTTTATGTTTAAGGTGAAACTTGTAAAAAAAATTAAAACTGAAGCATTCCCATCTAAACAATAAATCTTACCATTTATCATTAGATATAAAACTGCCAATGGATATATCTCCAATGGCTAGGAATGATGGAAAATCTGTATTACCTGTCATGCATACTTGTTTGCTCTTTAAACTTTTCCTGTGTTTCCCTTCCTAGCCCTAACCCTAACACTTTCACTTTCTTAGCTTACAATATTAATATTCTTTTAATGAAGCTTGTCTATGTGAATTAAATTGTACTTGAGCTCTGAAGGATTCAGATGCTCTATTATTTTATCCTGTTTTTTTCTCTGGATTATTTTTCCTGAGAAAAAAAGGCTTCAGCAGGATGGTGTTGCCACTAGCTCTCAGCTACATGAAGAAAAGATGTCAGAGCAGCACTTGGAGCATCCAATTTAGATATGAGCAAGTTCTATTTGGAGAATTTTAGAGAATTCTAGGATAAGAAGGTTATCTGCTGACCAGCTGTATGACAGTCAATAAAATGTAAGCATCCTTCACAAATGATGGTTGTATCAGAGAGAGTGCATTAACAAAATGTATGAGGACCTCCTATTCAGAATCATTTACAAAGGTGTTGTACCAGATAAGAAACAGCTAGAGTTCAGGAGTGTATCTCTTATAAAACATGATTAGATTCCTTAATCTTAGGAGTGATGAGTATTTACTCCGGAGCTCTTGAATCTATCTGAAGATTTACATACATTTATTCCAATAATTTAAGATTTGACAAAATACTGATATAGCTTGTAAGCCTTCCCTGGTAGAGGCACTGAACTGGCAAAGCAGCCTTCTACCAGTAGAGCTGACAGTCAGTACATCAAGTCACATAAAAGAAAATGCAGAATCATCTCTTTTTCTGCTAGAATCACTGCTGCATACCAGAACTCCTGCTCCTGGGGAAATTATCAACCAGAGGCCTCCTTCCCTGCTCCTTGTGTTTTTGCTGGGTGGTCCTGGTAAAACCTTATCACAGATATGAGGTCTCAGCACAAGAGAAAATATCTTTAACAGCTCCATGAGCAAAGACACCAGGACACCATCGTCTCTGGACCTGAGGCACTGGACTGACTCACTAAGGAAGCATGAGTTCCTATGGAATCTTCTCCCAGGGTGCAAGCACCAGAGGGGCTGCACTCATTGAGGGGTATCTCTGCTGCCTGGTAATTTATCAGGAATCTATCAAGTATCCCATTTACAAAACAAGGAGAAATGAAAAAAGTAACTGTAAATGACCAAAAGGATGGAAAAGTAACTGGCTCTACCAAAACCAGAGAGCAAAGAAACTGAACTCAGTGACACTCCCACTGCCCTCCCCAATGAGGGATGTAGTATTACTTGCAACTTCCTACTGCTAAGACTATCCTTTCTTACTTCTTTGATTATGATGATTGTTGGAATGTATGTATATCATAAAAAGAACCCCAAATCCAGTGTATTATATCTAATTTACAGTGAGAACAAAGTCAAAGAAATTCCTAAACTAGAAGTTATATTCTTAGCTCTTATTCCAAACTGGCTCACTTTACCAGATAATATGATTTATTCTTAGCTCCTCTTTGAGAAGGAACTATGTGTCCAACTGCTCCAGAGTTAGTGCATTTCTTCTAGACCTCTATGGTGAGAAATGATCAGTAAATTGGTAGTTTTATGCAGCAGGGTATATGCAATAAGAAAACTGCAAGCTTGCTTTGCAAACCAGAGGCTTACTTTGAGCCTCCCTCACCTGTGTTACCACTTCTGAAGAGCTCAATTCCTTATAAGCAGAGCAGTTTCTCCTTTCTTCTCTAAATTACTAATAATTATTACCTCTTCTTTGGTATTTTATAGCATTGGGGTTTTCTGCCTCCTGATTACTGATTTTGACGTAACACTTCACAAAGTGTGAATACATCTGTGGGCATAAGAGGTGCTAACACTGCAGTATCTACATTTTAGCAAATGTTACCTTCAATAAGCATGCTTCATTGGAGACAGCAAGAGTGTGTTTGTGTGGAGCTAGTCTTCTGGAAAAAAGAAATTGAGCCGTTTTGATAAGATAATTTCCACCTAATATTTTAGATATGCAATGAAGATGTCTGCAGTCAAGCTAATACCCTCCACTTTCTTTAGAGTCAATGAAGAGGAATAAAAACTTGGACTACATGATTTATGTGACTGTTTTTAAACATATAATTTAGAATGGACTCATATACATCCTACAAGTGCTTGTTACTTTCTGTGAAATAAAAAGGTGCTAACTGAAAAGCTTGGCTATGTCAACATTTACACTGTAAACATTTATTTTGGAGTTGTGAATCCCACCTTTTCTAAAGCAGGGCAAAAAAAAGGGAAAAAAGAAAAGAAAAAAGAAACACCTGAAACAGATCTGATTGTTGTAACCGTGTCTGGAAGAGCTGGAAAGTTGTTAAATTCCTTGCAGTTCTCTAGTTGTGCTGTACAACTCCATAATTTGAGTCTTCCATCTACAACTGGATGCTGTTGATTTAATTTCTCACAGATACTAATTCATTAACAATCAATTTAATCAACTAAGCCAAATCAATGCAACTCCCGCTTCAAATTTGATTTGTTGATTGTACTAGTCTCTTGTAATTAGTTTTGTAAAAGAAAAAGGTTTACAGGTAAATTGATTTTTTTTATCCTACTGGTTTGTTAAATTTCCATAAATGCTAAAAAGAACATTGAGAGCTTCTGCCCCCCCAAAGAAACACAACCTGTAGCTCTGCAAGAATAGATATAAAACAACTGAATCTTTTGCCACTTTGCCATGCTACCAACTTACAAGAGTCACTTACAAGAGTCACAAGTTCAATAAGTTAAAGCATTCTGAAACGATAATGAAATTTTCCCATCAAACAGTGGGAACTGTTAGAGGATAGGTAAAATGTGATACCGAAGTATTTGTCTCACAAGGAGAAGAAAAACACCTGTCTGAAAGACCTAGCACAGAAATCTGTTCTGTGTTGCAACTGGCAAACACATTTGAAAGGTCAGTTTATAGAAGAGCACTGGAGCCCTTCCCTCTTCCAGACCAGAGAATTATACTGGGAAATTATTTATCTTAAGGTTTCATGCTCTCAATTTCCACTGTTCCAAATTACAGAAGTTTTTTTTTCTTCCTGGACAATAACTCATGAGAAGGGGAAGATCTTAAAGGGACAGTAGGCAAAAGTTTAAGGAGGTCATTTGACTATGATTGACAGATTAAGGTAATCTAGTTTTATGTGTCCTGAAGTAAAGAAATAAGAAAAGCCTCCCAAACCAACAAAGTACCAAACTTGATTCCTTAAAAAATGTGGAGAAATTTCAGCCTTCCAGAGGAACAAGAACTGCTCCAAAGGATACTGAGAACAAGGGAGATGAGATCTTTCTTACATTCCAGAATTGTTCAACCTATGTTCATGGTCCCTCAGCATCAAGATATTCAAGGTGAGAGAGGTAAAATTGCACTTGTGGGCAGTGGTTGTAGTACCAGTTTATTGATACACAGTGTATCCATTCTGTGTGTTTTAGTGCACAATTATTAGTGATGGTTTGTCAGCAATACATGAAGAACTTCAAAAGGTATTGCGGTTGTCATATGATCCAAACTGGGTGTTCAGCTGCAATTTGAACAGTATTTTCTCTGCACTGGGGATGGAAATCTTGAAATTGGTTACTTTATGCAGTGGGTTAACCCTGGCTGGATGCCAGGCACCCACCAAAAGCTACCCTATCAATCCACTTTACAAGTGGACAGCAGAGAGAATATATAACCAAGGGTTCATGAGTTGAATAGGGACAAGGAAAGATCATTTGCCAAATAATGTCATGGGCAAAACTGGTTTGAATTTGGGATAGTAAGTGAATTTATTATTAATAAAATCAGAGCAGGATAGCAAGAAGTAAAATCTTATAGACACTTTCTGTCACTCCTCTCTCCTTGCTGTACCTCCCCCCGTAATGGTGCAGGAAAATGGGAAATGATCAGTTCATCACATTGTTTCTCCTGCTGCTCAGGAAGAGGAGTCCTCCTGCTCCAGTGTGGGGTCTCTCCCAAGGGAGACAGCTCCCCATAAATTTCTCCAATGTGAGTCCATCCCACAGGCAACAGCTCACAAACTTCTCCAACACTGGTCACTTTTTCTTGGGGTGCAGTTCTTCAGGTACAGCCTGCTCCAGGGTGGGACCCCCACAGGTTCACAAGTCCTACCAGCAAACCTGCTCCAGTGTGGACTCCTCTCTTCATGGGTCTGCAGGTCTGTGCCAGGAGCCTGCCCTAGCACAGCCTCCTCTCAGACATCCACCTGCTCTGGTGGGGGATCCTCCATGGACTGCAGGTGGATCTCTGCATCCATGTGGACCTCCATGGGCTGCAGGGGCACAGCTGGCTCACCATTGTCTGCACCATGGGCTGCAGAGGAATCTCAGCTCTGCTGCCTGGAGCACCTCCTTCCCTTCCTTCCCCACTGACCTTGGTGTCTGCAGGGCTCACTTGTTCTCATGCTGCTCTTCCCTGACTGCAGTTACTTCTGCACAGTAATTCATTTTTTCCTTCTCTTAAATCTGTCATCACAGAGGCATTACTACCATCTCTAATTGGCCCTGCCTTGACCAGCAGCATGTTCAGCTTTGTGGCTACCAGGGATTGGCTCTGATGGACATGAGCAAGCTTCTGGCAGCTTCTCACAGAAGCCACCCCTATAGCTCCCCCACTACCAAAACCTGGCCAAGCAAACTCAATGCACCATATCACTGCCAAAAGATAGCAGAGATTTTTGTAGAACTCATCAACCAAAATAGTTATTTTATCTTCTAAACCAGGGTTCTAATACTGATAGAACCACTCCAATATGTAACTAAGCATCAACTAGAGCAGTTAAATCACAAAATGGCCTACAATAAAGTTTTTGCCAGTGGGCTAGCTCCATAGCTATAAATAGTAAGACAGAACTGGAGGGAAATGGTAATTTTTCCAGTTTTCATTCTTGTGAGTTAGGACATCAAAGGTAATTCAGAATAGAAAGGTAACCTCACACCCTGGAAGTGATATATAAATATGACATCACCCAAAGGTCCAGTAACACTTCATAGGCTCAAATACTACTTCCAGTAAAGTAAGGTGCAAGGGGAAATATATCTCTTATGCTTACTGCTGCTACCTCTGATTTCCACATGCATAGCTGACCAGGGCTCAGCTCTGAATATTTATGATATATGATCAGCATAATAAAGGTATTTATACACATAATTTATGGCTGTGCCTATTAAGCAGTTTAATCAGTGGAGCAGAATACATCAGTATGAAATTGCTGAAATTACCAGAGCTGGATCTTAATGGGGTGGGGAACACATTGTGTTGGCATTAGGGAGTTTGCTATCAATATGATGTAAGAGTTTTCCAAGTAAAAATATTTTGATCCAAAAAGAAAATAAATTCCTCCCTTGTCCAAAAAGTCCTTGTGCTCAACTTGTGACAACAGAAAAAACCACCAGATCTTAGCGATTAGCTTTGTCTGTATTTTCTTTCTCCTAGATTTTCTACACTCACACAGGCCTGTCCCAGGTCTTTTAAAGGATATAAAATACAATTGTGGTTATTTGATTTCTGAGGCAATACAAAAGAAAAGAGAGAAAAAGAAAGTGAAATGCTAAACCACTAGCTGGATTAAAGCAAGCTATGGTCCCTGTGTTTTCCCAAGCACGGACACAGATCATCCGTATTTCAGAAGGAAGGAAATAACTTCTGACCTTGCACATGGGATAGTCTGGCTATCTGGTCATTACAAAAATAAACTTATGATCCTCTCTTATCTAAACTGATGTGGAAACTCGGCCTGCCTTGAATTAAGTTGAACATGGAAATTCAACAAGGGAGATTCCCTTCTGTCCTTTATGTAGCTTTTTAAAAATCTAATTTATAAAGCAGTGCCCTTAATCTGCTTGTAAACTTGTTTTTAACTGTCAGAGTTGTGCAGCTATCAGGGAAAACTGTACATATTTTAAACTGCCTAACAGATTATTTACCCTAGAGATATAATTTCATCCAAAAAAGGAATTTCATATTCACTGGCAAATATTTTCAATTTTTATAATTTCATAAAGGTTTTTAAAAGAGAATTTAAATCTTCAACTACTACTCTTCAGTAGCCACTGAGAGAAAGAAATGGAAAGTAACACTGTCCTTCAGTGCCTCAGCAGTGCCCTTGTTTTGTATTTTTATGGCAGTAGCTAATATTTCACTTGCTACTTCCTCCTTTGTGTCATACACCTGTCTCTTTTGTCACTTCTATGACAGCCATTCTGTTATTTAAACATATCTTTCCCTTGCACCTAATATAATCACAAGCCTATCTGCAAAGTGGAAGCTGTGCCTTCTCCCTTTTACTTGAGCAAAACTCCTGTGAATTTCAGTGAGAAGATGGAATCCTGTTTGCTAAATTTCCAAGTGTAGATACCCTCAGCAAAAAGGAGAAACATGCAAATTTCAGTGGGAACATTCTTACCAAGATCTACCTTTGGCCACAGACAGAGACAATTCATCTCCTAGCCTGTGAAGAGGGCTGGGAGGTGCATGGAGACATGACTTTTTTCACTGCAGAATTAGCTCCAGTTAGTATTTGTGCTGTTGATAACTCAGGTCCCATTAATGAAAAGAATACCCACCAACAAACCAGTAACTTTCATTTAAGAATAGTTGTGTCTTTCAACAGGAGTTACCTTACCCAATAGCTACTCTGCATTGCTATGGCATTAATTTGCAGGGTAGCTTTCCTCATTCAAGCCACATTAACTTAAGGGGAATTTGCTTGAGTGTGTGCAATTTAAACTAATTCTTTATTAAGATCAAGTTCTATCAAGTAGCTTTTAGCATAACCTTATAACATTTCTTCCAGTAGTTCCTTATCAGGAATTGATTTTAAAAGAAGAGCTTTGTCCCTATTCCTAATGGAGTGCTGCACCAGGAACAGCAATCAAACTTTTGCCAGGTATTTTAGCATGCTGAACTTGCTGATCCCTCCTACATTAGAACAGAGTCACAACAGAGTAATTTTTATTTCACTTGTTGTTACTGTGTGCTTTGACCTCCAGGTTTTGTCATTTTTACCAGTAGGATCTATTATCATTAGTGCTTTTTGCCAGCCAGTGTAAATCCTTGGCAGCAAGTCCCCTCAGCCTGACTGAAGCAATCAGTCTGCCAGAAAATCACAACAGTATCATGTGCTATGAATATTTTATAGTTTACTTATTTTAATTGCCCAAGCAATAAGGTCATGCTGGTCTCAGCTGTTAGGATATTTTGTCCCTTATGAAAAGCAGGCATGTCAAACCCCAGAATATTCTCATAATTTGGTTAAAGAAATATGACTAGGACTAAGAAGCAGATGAATTGATGAGCTTCTCAAGTCCACAGAGCTATCAAAGCACTTTCATGACACCTAACCTCTTTTCACCCTGCCCACACATCTGCCAGGTGCTTTGTAAATATACTCTGGGTCTAGAGCCATGCAGTGACCATTTCATTGGTTTGTACAGTGGGTTCTGTGGTACATGCAGAAGTGGAAGGCTGATAATTAACCTGCTTCAAAGTGGGATGCTTTTAGGTCCAAAGCCAAACTCCACTCAGGAGAAACACTAACCATAAAAAAATTTACTTTAGCACCTTCTTTTTGGATTTTTGCATCACAGGACCTGATTTGCATACCAGCCTCTGGAACACCAGACAACTCCAATACACTTACTGAAAATGTAAATGTGAAGGTTGCCCAGCACTGGATTTTCCTGCATTCTTTCAAGTTTTCTGTAGAAATTCCTGCACTATATCACAGTTCCAGATTCAACATGTTCTATGCAGCTGGCAAAGGTATGTTCCTCTCCCTTTCTGGTGAGGTTGACATAGATACCAAACATATATGGAGCATGGATGTATCATAAAAATTCTCAAGAAAACTTTAAAGACTTCTACAGTAGGGCATCCCCCTGAATGCAAGCAGAAGCACAGTGTATTGGGCACATTAGGGACAAGAGCAATGTTCAAGGAAGAGACAAAAAACTGTCTTGTCTACCAGAAAAGGGAAATCGATTCTGGCCCTCTTTTCCTAAGACAGGCTATATAGAAGTGGGAAAATGTAAGTCACTTTGTTTCAGCACTGTGTCTGGGCTTACTGTTTAAAGACATGAACACCTTCACCAGTACACTCGAGTCATAGCACAGTTCCAGCAAAAAGCACATGATGTCTGCAGCATGTACTGCTGTGATAATGCAGCAGGTGCTAAGAGATTCACACAAACCCATCCTTCTGTTCGGGCTGTTCTGGTATTCCACAGGCTGTGATAACAGCTGCTTGGTGGAGGCCTGCTTTAGATGTATTGCAGTGCTCTAAGCACTCAAAGCAGTTGGGAGTCCTGTTACGAACCTTTGGAATTTGGCATTGTGGTAAAATAAGATTATGGCCTGCAGATTCAGAGCAGACATGACATTCCTGCCAGAAACAGGAGACAATGACTGCGGTAGCATTCATGTTCAAGAACAGGCAGTTTTCAGCTGTCATGCATATTAAAAATCGGCAGGAATCCCTAAAACAGAACGTTTGCTAATCATTTCTGTCCAGGTCTAACCATACTTAGCACAGAAAGCAGTTTACCAGATTCATTAGCATATTACATCATATACTACCTGTCTCTCTGCACCTCAGTTTCTGTTGGGATTCATCATTAGAAATTAGAAAAAGCAGAACAGAATAAAGAAGCCATTACAATTCAATAAATACCATGAAACTACCACTAGAGAAATAGCCTAAAGCAAGAATGCCATGTATTAGGTTTATTACACATAGCGGCTTATACTTTTTATGGATTTCCTGTAAAGATTTTGACTTGGAAAATTCATGATGAAAATAAAGCTGCATATAATGTTTTGCATTTTTTGCTGATTCTTCTGTTGGTGAATGACTTTTGATATGTAATGTAGTAATACACCAAGTTAATTACAGTCAGCTGCTTTTCTAGAATAAAAGTGTCATGAGAAAGTTCTCTACCTGAGTCTCCTGTGAAAAGGATTCTTGTAAGCACACATAAAGTGAAAATATGATCCTTTCCCTAAATAAGTTTATTACCATGCTTTAGCAGCTGTTGAAATGTTTTAAAAAGTTTAGTGTAAACCTGAACTGGCACTTATATATATACCCAGAATGATCTATAAAGACACTAAGGTTGTATGTCTATAACATGTTCCCAACTGTACTGAAGTAGATTTAGGATTGTTTGAGCACATTTTCCTTAAAGTGATGTGAAAGCCCTTGGTCGCATCTAGAATACAGGTCATACATTTTTTTTCTAGGAAAATCTTTTACATATATTTTCTTTTCAGGAGGAAAAATGCCTTTGTATCATAGATAAAGAATTGTAAGCTTGTTTTTTCCTTTCAACAACAGGAAGATCAGTGATAGATCTGTCTCAGTGGAGGAAGCTGCAGGCCCCATAAGCCTCACAGGATAGCATGCATAATACTCTGCTGAGATAAGACTAAGGAGGAACCTTTATCAGTCAAAATCTGTGAGAAAAGCTGCTACTGATAAGAGCAGTTTATGTAAGTTCATTGCTCTGGGACTTCCAGGTCAATCTGTTGACCTGGAAATACTGGACCTGGACAAGCTGCCCCTTCTCCAGGCATACATAAGGAATGAACACCATTTCAGGGCCTTGACTGAACAAACTAGTTGACTATCTCTGCAGAGAGACTAAAGTCACATCACCCAGCACAAACCTGAATGAAGTCACTCTTCTGCTATTTTTCATTAGTACCTATACCTGAAAAATGCCAGGCAATTGTAATTTCCAGTCAAATCTTTTCAGCAGCAGTAATACTAACATTTTATAGCGCAGCACATCTTAGTGAGAGTCTCTGTCCCGAAAAACATGTATGTCAAAATATTCGGCTATGTGCACCATCAGCTGAAGAGTCACAGCATTATCATTGTCATGGATACTGCCTATGCTCTTGTAAATAAAGTCAGAACTTCTTCAGCTTAAGCAGCTTGCATTAGAGGTAGCAAATTAAACAAATATGTTGAGGATGCTACTTTAGTGACAGTGTCTGTACTTACTAGATGAGCTACAAATATGAGAGAGCACTGGTGTAAGATTTTAAAGTGTGGCCAATGGGGACATCTGCCTACAAGCAACACAAATCACTACATATTTTTATTTATTTTATTACTATAAAAAGCTTCTAAGTTACAATACTCAGCTTCTACGCATGGGACATACCTGATAACAAAGATATTTTGCTTTTGAGATGTGCCTCATGTTTACTAAAATACTCCATCATCCTGTTGTTCTTCCATAAACAAACACACATCTTATTGCTTCAAACCAAGTTTCTTACTTTTAAGTCAGTCTTACAGTAAGCAACCATGCTATTCTCCCTCTGATTTTGCTCTGAATGTGCAAACAGGACTGAGTGTCAAAAAAACACTGCTATCCTTATGGTAAATAGATATATGTACAGACAATGACTGAGATCTCTACTGTCTCTAATTCAACAGAGTAAGTAAGGTAGATTAAGGGAAGTGTGGACAAAAGCTTTTGCATATTTGGTATACAGGGTTTGATTTGCTCCAAATGACACATGGTTTCTGAGAGTACTGTATGTCAAACTGAACACGACATGATAGTTATCATTCAGATTAGACAGTGTCTGCTGTGGGCACTGAGCATCTGAAAGGGAACCTGAAGCAGGGAACATGGGATATTATGCTGAGGGACATGAAGAATACAAAGGCCAAGCCAGCCTCAGGTTTCCAGGGCTGCTGTTTCTTCAACTGGCTCTGATTACTGGGCAATGTTCAGGAGCATGGAAGCTAGATGCTCAAAGACAGCTACTCTCTCACCTATGATTAAGAAAACCATGTAGTACTTTTTGCTTCTAACAGCTGATTTCAGACTGAAGGCTATATATTGTCCCCTCAATGAAATGTGCCCTTTAGTAAGATTTGCAACCTGATTTTGTGTTTATTTTAGTGGAAGCAGTGGACCACAAACACATCTGTCCTTTCCTTCAGCAAAGGAACAGCAAAACCTTCATTAATCAAGTGCAATAAATGTAAACACAGACCCTATTAACTCAGAGTAAATAAGCTACATGATTACATTCAACTTCGAGGTCAAGCCCAGGGGGATTTGTCAGAGTCCACTTCATAACAGGCTACCCTTCTGCCCTGCCACACCCTTTCCCCTCTCCAAATAAAGCACATAAAGAAACAGGCACAGACCAAAGAAGAATCAGAACATGAAGTCCATGAGTAATTAATATTGATTTTGCTGAACTATCTTCTGTCTGGAGGCTGGAGAGAGTAGAGGAATTCACCCTCATATGAACAAATAATTTATTCTGCACATGTGTAAAGCATCCCCACATTTATGGAAACGGGAGAACATAGTAAAACAACTGTAAGTTTTCCAAAACATGATTACTTACAGAAATTACATACTTACAGAAATTCCTTTAATACATTTGCTAGCAAACTTGTATGAAATGATATGCATATTCACAAAGGCAATGAGTATATTTCTCACATTTAATTACCATGGCAGAATTTCTGCACCAATAATTTATCTGTGAAAATTATGTTAAAGACTTTGCAGATGATATGAAGACATTACAGTAAGAAACACCTAGCAAAAATACGAACTAATTACATAATGAACCTTGAAAAATCAAGTTCTCACTTTGTATGTCACTGGTGGTATATCAGATATCTACATCAGCAGCACCCAAAAGCAGTAATCTATTCTATAAACATTGGTGATTATACTTAATAACTAGGTCTTAATTTTGCTGAACTGACTCTCTAGGTGTCTGCAGATGCCTCCAGTGCTAGGAATGATTCATTTACGTCAAACAAGACAGGTAGCTCCCTACAGCTCATATTTGCTTTTGAAAAGTGTACCTCAAACAATCCATATTGTAATTTGTCCTTGCTCTTCCTTAGCCTATAGGCAACTTTTAATGTCACTATATGCCTTTATATGTCTATATATCCCTTATCCCAGCATATGTGGGAGTAAATTATTTTATAGTACTCAGTGGAAATTGGGGGAATCTCTGCCCACATGTACATGCTGTACACCTGAGATCACAAGGGCTGACTCTTAACCAGTTGTGCACACCAGCAAAAGCAGCTCTCTGGAGCAAAACACTTGTCACTGGAGATCCCACATGTGCAATTTTCCCAATTTGCACCTTTTCACTTCAGAGTGGCCCTGGTCTGATTCCACCAGCTGAATACTTGTTTTCAGCTGGAACATACTACAAACACCTCTGGAGAAAATATTACAACTTTATTTCCCCCCAAAGGAAAGCATCTCACCTGTTCTGAGACAGCTCTGCCCTGCAAACCAAAGCATGGTGTGTAGGGATAGTTGGGAGAGTTGCATTGAAAGGTGCCCTCCTAATTTGAACTAAAAAGTTGATGTAGACATACTCTATCACACCAAACCATGCTTGTGCTACAGGGTGAAATTCTCTTTCCTCAATCTCACCTTTCAGGAAAGCTGAGGAGTTACAGTGCCAGGGAAATTTAACTGCAATCACCAAACTTCAGCAAATGGTAATATATCACTTCAATGTGTAGCTGCCTCTCCCCTGAAACCTTGGTCAGAAAGTTATGGGCTTTTGCTGAATGGCCTTCCACAGAGGCAAAACCATATGCTAATCCAAGATGATGTGAGACAAGGTTTCTAAAAATGTGGGCTCTGCAAAATTGTTTACTTGCAATATACACTCAGTGGTAAAGGTGATTTTTTCCCCCATTATTCATGACTAGTTTGTGGGTCAAGGTCAAACAAATTTAGAACAGATCTCTTCATATGCTTTTGCCTCCTCACTCTAATTGCAAGCCAGCTTACACCAGGGCAAAAACTGGAGGGCCTGCTGGAAGCTTCAGCAGATACTTTGGGTCTATAACAAGCAGACATGTTTCACAGGTGCAGTTAGCTTGCAGCCAGTGTGAAAAAGATTTAGCGTTCTCTGTGATTGTGCATATTTTAATTTGATTTAACAGTCTTTTAAATCTAGGAATTATTTTTAAAATTATATATTCACAAATAAAATAATGAGACCTTCTCCATGGGAGAACAAGAAAAACTATGAAAAAAAATCAATGAAAAATTTGAAGTCCCTTCATAGAATTAGCACTGTAAGAGGTAAAGCAATTTGTGACCAATTTAATGTGGCTTAAGCTGTACTGAGTCGAGCTTTGCAATGAGACTCCATGTGAATTTAAGATGTTTTAAGTTACATAAACTGATCATTGTAAATACTTAACAGAATATGGAGATGGGAAGGACTCAGTGCTCTCATTCACCTAATAACAGTGTTCCCAAATATAATGTGCTTATTATTCACTAAGTTGTCTTCAGAGAAAACACGTGTGCAAAAATAAACTATCTCTACACATTGGAATGAATTCACAGTGATAGAGGACAGCGACATCATACCACACCACTTCCACAGAGCTTCAGTTCTGGTGTAGTTCTGATCCTCTAGGAAATAGGAAAATAGGAAATAGAAATAGGAAATAGGTCTAAGAGCAAAATAACTGGGAATGAAGGTTCCTCTATAAGAAGCATGTTTTATTTTCTAGGGCTGTAATAATTTGTCCCTATCCAGATCTTGTCCTGTAAGTGACAAACACTTGTCTTTCTGTCCCTTCCAGAAAGAACAATCACTGTCATGTCATCATTTTGCTTCACGGGTGCCAGTGATTTTTGTCTTTTAAATTATCTTAATAAACTATTAATTAATTAATTAACAATTAATTTAAATTAATACAATTAATTTAAATCAACATAAATAGTTCCTAATCTGCACTTGGTGCTGTTGTGTCTGTTTTTAGCCTAGAAAGAAGAGTTTCTCTTCAAGTTTGTTTGTATTTTGTTGATCAGATGAAAGATGCTTAATTTCCTGTCTCATCTTGCCTCTCTTGTACTTGTAAAGGACATTTCCCCATCTCTGTAGCTGCTCTAGCCTTTACCTGCTTCCTGGGCATTCACATGATTATTGATTTCTATCTATAGCTGCTTGCCAGTATTACACATAAAAACATACCAGTAAAAGAGAACCACAAGACACTGAACAGAAAATCTGCAGAAGTTAATTCAGAGAGTGATCTAAGGAATTTCAACATACTTGTATTTCCACTTCTTGCTTCTTCACTGTCTGCAATAGTCCCTTACAAAATTTTTCCTTCAGAGCCTAGAAAAATCCTATGCATGGTTCTCAAGATTTACTAAGTGCATGCCCGAAGTTTGGGAAGGCAGAGTCACAAGTGTATGTTGCCTTTGAATGTTTTAGCTCTTCCTGATACTGATAATAAATAGATTTGCATAAAATTTGATGCATAGGAATCAGGAACTGAAGAAAATAAGCTTGTAATACATGCTTGTGACACAGCCCTATCAGATTTTGATATCAAAAAGAAAAAGTCTAAATTAAGGTTAATAAGATTATGTTCCATCACATTTTCCCAGTAATTTGGGAAGAAAGTATTGCTTGTGAGACTATTTCAAGAATTGAGAAGACTAATTTGAAGAAGAAATATTTGAAGAAGATCTATTTGATCTTAAGTTTATTTCTCTCATTGGATGTTTTCTTTCTTTGAATGTGTTTTCTTGATTACTGCTGTGTTAGTCAAGCTCTTTTTAATTATAGCCGCCGTGATATTCCTACTGAGATGAAATTCAGCTTTTAATTTTTTTTTTATTTTGAAGTGTTTTCTTTCTACTTTTCCTCTTTCTACTTTCTCAGTAGAAATGCTAAATCCTCCTTTAAGCATGCCTATTATGCTCTTTAAAATGGCTTTAATTCCTATTTTAGAAAAGTACAGGGAAGTAACCAAAAATGGAGTGCTGTGAGTGTAACATCACTACTGTTTAAAGTGCATAAGCCATCAATATGATCTGAAGTGTAGCTCATTCTTGAAGCACTTTTTGCCATTGCTCATTCTATTTAAAAAAGCAGAGGGATATGTACAAAAGTTAATGTTGTGCTGTGCAGCCAACATTTGCAGAAAAATTAGAGAATCTGTCATGCCTTGATTTATTGTTCAGTGTCATGGATTGACATAATCCAGGTCTCTAAACAGAATTTAGAGCAAGACATAAGTATCTATACAATAGCTCTCTAAAATTTATCCTCTTCTCTTATTTCATCCCCATAAAGTCCAAAGGAGAATGCCAGACAGGAAAAAGAAAAACAATATGAGAGTGTGCTACCTAGCTAGGATTCTTTATCTAAATGCAATTTCCCCATGGATTCTCTCAGTCTTCAACCTGAGTTCTTGTGTTATTTTCAAANGTCTAAGAGCAAAATAACTGGGAATGAAGGTTCCTCTATAAGAAGCATGTTTTATTTTCTAGGGCTGTAATAATTTGTCCCTATCCAGATCTTGTCCTGTAAGTGACAAACACTTGTCTTTCTGTCCCTTCCAGAAAGAACAATCACTGTCATGTCATCATTTTGCTTCACGGGTGCCAGTGATTTTTGTCTTTTAAATTATCTTAATAAACTATTAATTAATTAATTAACAATTAATTTGAATTAATACAATTAATTTAAATCAACATAAATAGTTCCTAATCTGCACTTGGTGCTGTTGTGTCTGTTTTTAGCCTAGAAAGAAGAGTTTCTCTTCAAGTTTGTTTGTATTTTGTTGATCAGATGAAAGATGCTTAATTTCCTGTCTCATCTTGCCTCTCTTGTACTTGTAAAGGACATTTCCCCATCTCTGTAGCTGCTCTAGCCTTTACCTGCTTCCTGGGCGTTCACATGATTATTGATTTCTATCTATAGCTGCTTGCCAGTATTACACATATAAACATACCNAAGAAAATAAGCTTGTAATACATGCTTGTGACACAGCCCTATCAGATTTTGATATCAAAAAGAAAAAGTCTAAATTAAGGTTAATAAGATTATGTTCCATCACATTTTCCCAGTAATTTGGGAAGAAAGTATTGCTTGTGAGACTATTTCAAGAATTGAGAAGACTAATTTGAAGAAGAAATATTTGAAGAAGATCTATTTGATCTTAAGTTTATTTCTCTCATTGGATGTTTTCTTTCTTTGAATGTGTTTTCTTGATTACTGCTGTGTTAGTCAAGCTCTTTTTAATTATAGCCGCCGTGATATTCCTACTGAGATGAAATTCAGCTTTTAATTTTTTTTTTATTTTGAAGTGTTTTCTTTCTACTTTTCCTCTTTCTACTTTCTCAGTAGAAATGCTAAATCCTCCTTTAAGCATGCCTATTATGCTCTTTAAAATGGCTTTAATTCCTATTTTAGAAAAGTACAGGGAAGTAACCAAAAATGGAGTGCTGTGAGTGTAACATCACTACTGTTTAAAGTGCATAAGCCATCAATATGATCTGAAGTGTAGCTCATTCTTGAAGCACTTTTTGCCATTGCTCATTCTATTTAAAAAAGCAGAGGGATATGTACAAAAGTTAATGTTGTGCTGTGCAGCCAACATTTGCAGAAAAATTAGAGAATCTGTCATGCCTTGATTTATTGTTCAGTGTCATGGATTGACATAATCCAGGTCTCTAAACAGAATTTAGAGCAAGACATAAGTATCTATACAATAGCTCTCTAAAATTTATCCTCTTCTCTTATTTCATCCCCATAAAGTCCAAAGGAGAATGCCAGACAGGAAAAAGAAAAACAATATGAGAGTGTGCTACCTAGCTAGGATTCTTTATCTAAATGCAATTTCCCCATGGATTCTCTCAGTCTTCAACCTGAGTTCTTGTGTTATTTTCAAAAATTATTATCTTATTTAATGAAAAAGAGCCAAAGCACTACTCTCATGCAATGGGAAATCCCACTGTGCAGGTGTTTATAAACAAAAAGACCATTTTGGCACTGAAGGCTTTATGACTGTTCCCATTGTTCTAATTCATTGAACACTTAAACTTTATTATGCAGCTGTCTTTATAGAGCTCATCACTACTCTTCTTACTTCTTGGCAACCATTTAAAGAGTAAAATTTGACCCTTAATCACATGTGGGAAAACAAGGACCTGCAGAGTGAGTGTCTTAAAACACTGTGTCACCAGAAGTTTGGAGAAAATCCATGAGGGCTCAGCACTGAGAAGCAGCAGGCACTGTTAGAGCTGCTGCTCTAAAGAGATAAGAAAAGATATAAAACAAAGATATACCCAGAGGCACATTCTAGGGCTGCTGCAGGAACAGAAAACAACAGTTATGACAAGAGAAGAAACCAAAGATGGGAAGACAAACTAAGAAAAGAAAAGAGGTAGTTAAGAAAAGGGCTGAAGACAATGCAGAGCAAAAGCAGCCATGAAGCTGTGTGACTGATCTGAGGAAAAGTGATGGAGAAGCAGATTGAACATGGTTGAGGCTGAGAGGAATCCAGTTCTGATGGAGGTAAAGACAGTATCCTCTCAAGGGGTGCAAGGATCTCTGCCTCCTAGAAACTCATAAGAAAGTAGTCTAAACTCTTTGTTTCCTGAACTGCTGTTTCCTGCTTATCATTTCCACTGTGGTAGTGCCTCAGAGTATTAGCTTACTGTAATAAAGATTGGAAAATCATATGCTACTGATTCTTATGAGAGAGAAGAACAAACCTGAAGTAAGTGTGACAAGGTCACCACTATAAAATGTGGCAGGAACTGCAGATTTAACAGCCGTGTAGTGAATTTTGTGAGACAGCAAAGCTCTTCATTCTCTAACTTAGACTTAGTGTTGAATTCAAATCTGTTTTACACCTCCAGTTTCAGAAGCTCTGGCAAGGTTTTATCTGCTACTTATAATTTGATTTTCATAGCAAACATGTGCTAAAGATTACTGAAAAGGTTTCTTGCATTGATAACCTTAGTGAAAATAATATTGAGGGAGCAAACCAGAATTTTACAATGCAGACTCACATGGATGATAGAATTTCTTTTAATGTACTTTACCAAAGTAAAGCTTGGCAGTTCTCCCCTGCCAGAATAAAACTTTATCACATGAAAGCTGCCCACGTAGCTGAATAGATGGAAATCTTTCATACTAGTTAAATAATATATGCAGCTTCATGCAGAGCAATAAAGTGACTATCATCAGAATTTCATATTGACAATGGAGGAAAAAAGAAGTAATGGGTCTCATTTATTCCTATAATAGTATGGTTTTATTCTCTACAGTAAGGTTGTAGCTTACAATATAATTTGGAGGCTTTGGTATGTCAGCTTTAGTCCGACTTCTCCTTTTCAGACTATCTGGGCTTTGATTTGATAACCCATTATAGTTTCGTGTACTCAAAAGGATTGCCTTACAGGTCCTGAGGTCCAAGTGGTAAAGTAACATCGGGAACTATTGAGTCAGAGGGATCTTTTTATTGGCTTTGAGTTCACATAACAGTGCTAGCACTGTGCACTCTATTAGATCAGACAGTTCAGCTTAAGTTTATTCACATACAACCTTTACGAAAGTTGAGTGGGGAGACTACAACACACAGAGGCTTTGTCTCTGACTAAAATACTCTGTGAAAAAAGATGCACCCTCCTACCTTATTAAGCTAAGTGCCATACACAGAGTGACAAAACTATAAGATAAGCCTTAGTATACTAGCTGGTGGGTGCCTACGAAAATGAAACTCGATATTTCAGCTGGTACGTGACAGACTATCAGCCATTCGTGTCTTCCCAACAAACACTGAAAGATCTCTGAAAGAAAGAATTTCCCACATGAAAAGTTTGTCTTCCTTTCTTATTGAGTAGTGTTTTGGTTTGATCCTTAACTTCTTTTATTTCACTGCCACAAGCCTCTCCAGCTTCACAGAGTGTCAGTTATCCTAGGCAAGAATTCAGACAAAAGGAGCATGCCAAGATTGATGTTTGAAAGGATCATGAATACTGGCAAAATGTTCATTCCAGAATGTCCCCATTTTCATAATGGGGAAAATGGAAGATAATCCTGAATTCCTGCATGTAGTAGAGATAAAACTAGGGATCTCTGCTTCCAAGCAAGCAGTAAAGGAAAAACAATCACAACATCTTGCATGCACATGGCTGGTGTCTAGCTGGCTCTAAAAGAATACAATGCACTGCAGCCAGGATTTGCACACATTGTCATAAATCCCCCTTCTGATTGTTCCACAAAACAGAAACAATACAAAGTGGCATCACAAGCTCTTCTACAGTCCTGTTACATTAATGCTTGAATACCCCTCAATCCTTCTCTCTAAACACTTGCCATCTGTACTAACCCCATCTCAGTGGTATATACATGGGATATTCCAGGAGTACACACAGTGCTGAAATCAGGTTTCTTTGGATAACAGCTGTGCTACACAGTTCCCTCTCTGAGTCTGATCAGAGCTGTAAATGCATTCAAGTGGAGAAGGATGCCTTAGTTCAAGGTTTTGCTCCTCTGATGTAATCTTTGGTATAGATGTCCCTGTAGTTTCATGCCTTATTTTATCTTGCATTAATGTGTAAGCCAGTAGCCATAAAAAGATACATAACAATGGAACCAGTAACATAAAACTCATTGTCATTTGGCTTCATGAAACTAAATAAAGCGTGATCAGACAGTTATGAAAGAATCACAGCCAGAGACAGCAAAGCCTGGGATCATCAGCTGAAACGCATCTGAATAATTTTTGAATTGCATTACATTGTAGCAGGTGAGGATCTATTACATGGATTTATTGGTTCACATTTACCCCTGATATAACTCAGTAAAAACAAATGGTGGAACAAAAGAAATAGCTTTAGTATATTATGTATTAAACTTTTTTATAGCTTTGTCGAGTGAATAAATTACGATAGATAGGTTTGGTTATCTGTTATGGCAATTATTTTCTGCATTGTACATTTGTATTCATAGCAAACACACTGAATGTGTTTTAAGAGAAAATAATCATAGAGTTGCACACTAAGTTTTATATCCAGTGTGAAAATTAAAACAAAAACAAACATATCCCAAAGGATATAAATGTTCAGTCATGGTCTTATAAGCAACAGAAACAAATTGACCAATGTTTCTAAACAGAGAATCTAATCTCCTGCAGTGTTCCTGCAGATTTATTCTGTGGGATTTAAGAGCTCAGGTTTAAGATATTACATTCTTGGACCTCCACCCTCTTAGCAATTACTGTCTTCACAGCAAAGACAGCAGAAACAGCATGCAAAAAAAGGCAATGGCTCTCTGGCTACTGGAGTTCACAAGTTCAGTGAACTAGTTTAAACTGCACTCAGTGTTTGGGATTTAGCTGCAGCGTTTACCCTGTCCTCAGCAGGATGCTGAGGAGAACAGAATTCCCTTCTGCCACTCCACCACATACCTGCTGGTCTCTCATGGCTCGGGCTGTGGACACCTGCAATCAGCAATGTCCTTGCTGCTGTAGCTAAATCCAGCACAGACCATCCCTCTGAAGCCTAAGGCCACTGGAAATTTCCCCAGAGAAAGAGCAAAGGGTTTTACAACATATTTATATTGTTTGCTCTCACAGCACATACACCTCAATTTTAATGGTCTCCAACACAAGAAAAGTGAGCATCCAAATTTAGAGGGTTCATGGAGCTTAGACAAGGTGTAAGACACTCTGAAGCATCCCTTGGGCAATAACATTTTGAAGAGATTAGATAAGGAATCTTAATACTGCTTTGCTCTCCTTACCAAGGAAGAAATCCCGAGAAAGCAGTGACAAAATTTTGTTTTACCACAGGCCACTGGGATCTTGCACCAACCCAACACTCAATATGTTAGCAGAAACTGTACATATTTTGATTTGAAGCCAAATTTTATACCCAAATAAAGTAATCTGTCTCACTGCTTTGCTGCACTACAGAGAAGCCCATTCCTTGTGGTTCCACAAAGAGTGAGACAGTAAAAGAGTCCCTTTCACTTCTACAGGAATAAAAGTATGGACATAGCTATGGTATGTTCATTGATGTAGTTTACCACAGGGTGTCCTGTAGTATTGCACAACCATGTGACTTTTATTTGCACAGGGCAGAAAAATGCTAGCTGTTAAAATATTGTTTCAGAAGTATTACTTATTAAGCAGGTAATGAAAATTTGCTCAGAGCAATTCTCCTTTGCCACAGCCAAGAATTCAACCCTCTCCTGCTTTCAGTCCAATTGAGAGAGGGATGATAGATTTTTTTCTTAAAGTGAATTTAATAGTTCATTGCACTAGATTAAAACAAACACAGACAATATCATCAGTAGGATTGTATTTTCATATATAAAGCTCTTGTGATCAGATAATCACACACCTCTAAAAGCACTACTCCTTAAAATACACATTGTACACTGGGATAACTCAGACAAAATACAAGGTAAGGAAGGTGAAGATGAGGTTACTGAGGGAGAGAGAACAGACAGTGGAGGGACTCCAAGGAAAATTTTTCTTCCTTTTTTTACCCACACATATATACAACCCAGTCTGATGCTGGATGACATTCTGCTTTTCAAGCAGATAACCTGCAGGTTAGACACATACAAATACAGGTTATTATTGTTTGAGTTGAAGTATACTCAGGAATGGACTTGCACCCTAGTGTGCTGACTGGATTACTAACAGAATTTATTTTTCAAAATATGTTTCTGTCCAGTAGACCTTCACTGTCCTGTAAAATTATAGAAAGGTCAAATCTTGATAGTAAATTGAACCCAATTCTTTTCTGGTTTCAAGTTACTCAGAGTGTTTTATATTATACCCTTGGGTTCTCTGTAGTTTCTTTCAGTCACAAAAGCATTTGGCAATCTCATTATATACAGTTCAGAACAATTCAAAACACAGGAGCATAAATTACTTTAGATACTTTCAACCTTTAGAGACAGAAGCAAAAAGAGAGAAAGAGGTAACATGAATGTGAAATGGGGGACAAAAGAAAAAAGACTAACAACATTTTACTGCCAAACTTTTTTTCAGTCATCCAAGTAAGAGGGAAAGAATAAAAGAGAATTTCTCATGAGGTTCAGCTTCCAAGAAATCATATGGGAGCCATGATAGCAATGGAGATCATCTTCTTGGGCAATATTTACCACCTTACCTAGAGGAGCAAGGAATAGGTCCAAGATAGGCTGGACTGTTGCATCTAAGCCTGATTTTATCTTACTCCTCCTGGTGAATGGTACATGCTAAACTTCTCAGCCATGCATGCCCTCCATGCAATATGTTCCTGAGAGTTGCACAGGGGAAGGCAGAGGAAGTTCTCAAAAGTGAGACTGTGATGCAGAGGAAGAGATAACAAACAGGATTTTTTTCCCCAGAAAACAGAAAAATGCCCAAAAGGCAGCAATAACAAATTCTGACACTCCCAGACCCCAGGATTACATTGGGGGAATTACATGGGGAAGTGATCTCCTCATTTTTTCAGTTATGAGCTTGAACATTCAGATTCTCTGTGTTTTTGATAAATCTGAGATCAAGCTATTGAAATTCCACCAGCCTTCCCATACATCCTCCATAAGACTGATTTTATTAATCCTATCTTCTATTTAAAAAGCAGTCTCACTAATAAGTCCCTCTTGAAGTAGGAGTCCCACTTTGGAGTAAATTACAAAAGTAACAGATAGCTGCCACTAAGGCAAAAATTTTCAACCCAAAAAGGCAGACAAATGAAGAATAATTGCTCCCACAGGCACAGAGAGATGAAGAATTGATCGCCATTGGAAAAAATTTTGGAAAAACATGGGTCTTGGTGAGTCATGCTTTTCTCATTCCAGCTCCATAGCCAGAATAGCATGTCTTATTTTTCTTTTAATCAGATAAGTAAGCAAACCAGCTCCCTTTAACCACCCTTTCAGGTAAATGCTCATCTAGAAGTTGCCATTTCATTCCATCTCCCTACATGCCATATCTGACCAGTGGTAAGTATGAAAAAATCATGGAATCATAGAATGTTTTGGATTGGAAAGGATCTAATTCCAAGTCCCTTGCCTGTAGCATATTCTCTCTTTATCTCCCTGTTTTCCAATTATCTTATATCATCATCAAGGTACATTTCTCTGAGGAATGTCAAACAATATGCTTTGTACCTTTTGAAAAAAAGTAATAAAGTGACCTATCTTTACTATAAGCACACAGTTACAGGTGACATTTGCCACCACTAATACAGAAGAAAGATGTATGAATGCTGCCCTGTCTTGGCTACTTTTGATATTTGGATGCTGAAGATGCTACCAGAGATGATCCAATTCACATATGTTAGTGAAACAGAGATAGTAATAATATTTCAAAGCAAGTTCCAAACCCAGAAAAGTGAGGCAAACCAGCATCTACAGTGCACTGGACTCTCTCCCCTGTGGTTCTAGATGTGGCAGGAGCAGCAGTTCATTACTAGTACCTTTTTGCATCGTAGGAGGAAACCCTCTAGAAGAGGATCACAAAGGAAGGTTAAGTTTTTTTACAACTGTAAACCAGAACATAACAATATGTTGCTAAACCTCTCAGAATGCTTGGTTTGCACACAAACAATAAATCTGGGATTAGCAGACCCCCCTGGATTTGTTACAGAGATCAGAGACTCAGAAGTCCAAACACACAGCTTTGAAAAACAGGTTGGTGGATGTGATGACATGGGACTTCAAATTCAGGCCAGGAGCCTTGACCTGGGCCCACCTGATCTGTGGGTATGGATACCTTCTCTTACTCTGGTGATGGTATCAGGTCCTTTGGATCCAAACAACAGAGACAGAGTATACACAGACACAACAACAGATGAACATGCAGTGGGTATTTGGACAAAAATTTACAGGTGGCTGATGAGCAGCACTCATGTAGTTAGAAATCTATCTTGTGACTACTATAATTTCTGCTTTAGGTGCTTCCCCTGAAAGACCACTGGCTGAGTTAAGAGAAGCAGCAACTACTCAGCAGCAGTGGGAAAAGTGTGAAGGAAAGGAAAGGAAAGGA
>VXBI01003660.1:5878-31293 GCA_013397375.1 Toxostoma redivivum
TACAAGATGTATATATAACCCTTTCTACAAAATTCTTTTATGCTCCTTTCTCTTTATCTAAATCTGTTGGTAGTACTAATTGATTCGAAAAGTTATTAGTAAGTTGTGACTCAAACTTTCCATGCAGCATGGTCATAAAACAAATTTAGGCTTAATTTCAGGTCATAAGCACCTTTAAACAAATTGATTTCCCATCATGTACTGCAAAGACTGTTTACATAGTACTTGAAAAGTTAGCAAGCCTCTCCCTAGAATTTGGTTAAATTAATTTAAAAAATAAATACTTATAGTAATAGAATCAGAGTTCATTTCATATTTTCATCTCACCATTTGAACTGCTTTTTCTGCTTTGATGGTTATTTCTTTGTCATACATATCCCTGGTTTGAGTAAGTGGAATCAATTTGATTCTTCACTTAGAAGCATCTGGCATTGAAAACAATATGTGTCAGCTCACTCAGCTCATAGGAAAAAGGAAGCTAATTAAAAAACTGTCTTCTTTCTGATCTGTCTGCTACCTTGAGAAAAAAAGAGACAACACAGCTTGTTGGTTATGAAATCACTGATCATGTTTTTCAGCTTTCTACATCCTCTGTTTCTAAGGTTGCATACTACCTAGACCGAATTGTTTTAGTTCTCAAATCATTCAAAGATGGGTTGAAAGCAATGATTTTCCATTATGGTCCTTCTCTTCTATAGGTTGCTAAAGGTAAAGACAACCAAACTCGCAGAAAGCAATGACATTTTATAGTAAAATTTTATCTAAATACTTTTTACAGAAACCATTGTTTGTGCAAGCTAAAATTTAAACTAAGAGTATTAACAAGTTATGGCTCTGGGCATTTCTCATTGTTGTTAACATTGGAAGCATATTTCACAGATGTGAAGCTCAGGTCTTCAACATTAGCACAACTCAAAGTCAAAGTGCATTGCATTGATTCCTGGTGTTTTAGACACATCCTTATCCTTCATCTGGGAGATTGTGTTATAATGATTATCAGAAACATTCATAAATATTTGTAAGAAATTATCACTGAACTCTATGATAACCACTACTTGTCTTTAAAATCTGTATCTTAGCAGGGCTGAGATTTTTTTTCTGTGGAACTGTTTTATTCTGAATTTCATCTTACACTGAAAAACAAAGTCAGCACATTTTGGGGAATATGGAGCTGCTACTTTTCATAATTTTTTATATCTAAATAGGATTTTATTATTTTTATATGACTATTATATTGGGAAGAGGAGTTAAGCAGTAATAGCTTTTTGACTATGATTCTGCAGTTTAGTTCTGATTAATCTTCAGTAAATAATCAATTTCCAATTACAATCAATTTCAATTTAATTTTGAATTAAATAGGCATATTCCATAGTTTGAAAACATGCTTGAGTCTCTTTTTTATTTGCTACACATAATTCAGGAAGACAGTCAACTGTCATTAAGTAGAGAAAGATCAGATTTCAGTATCTGTAAGTGTTCTTGTTTGAAATATTATTCAGATACACTTTGCAGTTTGTGTTGATTATACTATCCATTACAGAGACCTTGAATTACTTGGAAATTATTGGAACCATGTTTTTGTTTATTTTGAAGGAAATGAAGCATTAAATTGTGATGAACAAAGTTCTCTCTTGGAACAGGAAAATAACAAAGAGCCTACTCTGATCGAAACAATCTTCACAGTATTGTCTTACTGCACTTTATCACCCAAATCTCTTGGCATTGCTTTTGAGTCCTACATGGAAAAAGAGCTGCTGTGGAACTGCTTATACAATATGACAGGTATTTAATGTATTAATAAGCATTTCAAATCCGATGTTAAATGTTGTTTATTTTCAGACGTGTAGTAATTATTATTTTTACCATAGTAAATCAGGTGAAAGTATGTTAACTTACTTCAAAATTGTAGTTTTATTGAAGGGTTTTGTGCAGTCAGGCCATGGTAGGAGTGGTGAAAATTTTGAAGAATGGAGAGGTTCCAGAGCAGTGTTATTGACCAGGAGTCTGATGACTTTAAGTGTTTGTCTTACCAGAAGATTGGCTGCAGAACATTTTTGTAAGTCTCTACCTAGAGTAGAGATTCTTCATCTCTATGCATTTAACAACTGCAGGTCTTTGCCACAATTTAAAAGTAAGAAAGCATGGAAGAGTGGAAAAAGAGAAGGAAGGATTTCTTCTCCTACTGAGGGAGAAATAATCTGATGAGCATATAGTCTCTGCAGTCAACAGCCGCTCAGCCTCATAATTTTCTGTTGAGAGGGAGAGCTGCCCTTACAATTAAGCAACTAATTCTATTCCCAAGGAAAAACAGTATTCAACCAGAAAAGAGATGTGAGGTTTAGAAGGGTGATACTGCAAATTATGGATTAAAAGCAGGAGGGCTCAAAAGAAGAGGATGAAAATGGGAGAATGCAGGAAGGGAATTAAGAGCATCACAAAATAGAAAACAATGATAAAAGCGGTCAGGTACTTCTCAGAGAAAAATGGGATTGCAAAAAATAGAAGTTTAACATGTAAGAAGAACAGAGAAGTGGTGCATAGAAGCTTCCAGAAAGGCCAGGCCAGCAAAGATCAGCAAAAAGTAGAGGGAAGCAAAAGTATGAGCAAAGGATCTAAAGATCTAACATGTCAAAACACATCTCTGATATGCTCTGCAGCACTATGCCTGCCAATTGCAGCTCCATGACAATGGAGAAACTGCAGTTTGCAGTGCTATTAAGAATGTGGAGAAGATTGATACTTGTAATGTCAATAACTGTATTTAGGATGATGTGTTTTGAACATGCAATCTCTGATGAGATGCTGTGTTTCTGTTGATGACTATTATTTGTGTGTATTTTTGTTTCCAATATTTAATCTTTTTTTTTTTCCTTTACTGTGTGTAGTATAGCAGTTTGGGTATCTAATAAATGCAACTTCATTAATGCTATCAAAACAAGGAAGTAGAAAAAAAAGATATATCTGTTTACCTCATTGATACCTAACAAGTACTTAAATGTTTACCATATAAAAAGGAAAACAACAATCAGCTTAAATAAGATTTTTATAAATATATCAGTGAAGAAATGAGAATGAAGGAAATAAGTTGATTTTTTTTGGTCAGTATTGTATTAAGATGGTACCAAAATGCTATATATTTTGCATTATACACTTTCTTAATTTGTAACAGACCAATAGGTCTAATTTATTATGAATCATAATCTTACCTTTTGTTTCCATAAGAATTCTGAAAACACTTTCTGAAAAGATCTGCACAACTGACTACACTTACTGAATAGTTAATAATTCTTCCTTCTGAAGTTTCCAGTTGTGGTGAGTCGGAGCCAGAAGTGATCAGATGCTTGAAGTTGACTTTGATTAATTCAGTCAAGGGTATAGTGAAACAAATAATTTCTTTGATGCATTCATGGGAGGCAACAGAAAACTATGGAACATACCAGCACAAGCAAATAGTTCCCGAAAGTTTACTGAAAACTGTTCCGAAGGAATGGAATTATACTCCTCGGGAAATGAAGAGAAAAGAATCTGGGAAATGTAGGTGAAATTTATACATAATATTTATATGTGTGTAGAATACATCCAAAAAGCTTCTCGTAAGAGCTTTTAAATCCTTTACTCCTTTACTCCAAAACTGGGCAGTTAAATTTTGTGAGTGTTGTAGCTTGACAATGAACAAACTATTTGCAAACGTCTTGTGGTGGTTGGTTTTTTTCTTAAGTACTTTGCACTAAAATTCAATTATTCTTTCTTGAGGCTTACACCCATACATATACAAACAAGGTTTTCAAAATAATCAGTATTGTAGTATTGATAATAATAGTACTGAAGATGTTTTCAGCATCTGGCAGTAGTCAGATGGGATACAAAACAAAGTGAAGAATAATGCCTATACTTTGGCCTCAATGGCTGTAAACAGTTTTCCTTTTCATTATCATCTTTTCATTCAGGACTGTCATTCTTCCTAACTTTACAACACAGCAATTTGTGCTTGAATAAAAAAATCACTGAAACTGTTATGGAATATACTACTGTTTGGTTGTTGAAACAGTTAGTAAAGAAAGAAAGAAACAAATCTACAGAACAAGAGGTGTTCTAAAGGTGATTAGATGTAAAGCTGCTTTCTGGCATTTTCGTAGCTCACAGTGCCTGAAGCATCTGTCATTTTACATCATGGTTCAGAAGGATAACTTTTGGAAACATTTCATGATAAATTATTGCCACCAAAATATCACCTGATTATTTTCAATACTCTAGTATATTTTGGCACTGAATTTTAAGTATGTAGATTGTGGCCAAGCCACGGCAAAATTCATTCTTTTTTTTGTGCATCTTCACTGCACTCTTACTTTAATCTAGAACTTCTGTATGGCTATTTTAGGCTAATTGCTGTGTGTGAACTGATATGCAAGCTGAGAGGTAAGACCCCAGGCTTCAAGACAATTTAAATTTTTATGTGTGATATCTAGAACAGATATGGTTTCTTTTTTTAATAAAATAAAAACATTTGGAATGCAGGTGAATGACACAGGGTTTTCTTAAATTATTTGAAGATTGTTTGGAGATTGGTGCTTTTTAAAATCTTAACACCTTTTTCTGTATTTTTCATTTTAGGTATATCTTGTGTTTTGAGCAGCATAATTTCCTTGTAGTTATTTTTATAGCTACTTTTTTAATGGGTTCTTTAAAATGCAGTGATGTCTAGATGCTTATATGAAAGATGATAAACTGAAGTTTTGTCATTTTGAACATAGAAAGGGATTGATAAAAAACTAGAGATTACAAATGTATGTAATATTCTGATACACTTAGTGCAATGCTTCAGCTTTGAAGTTGAAAAAATACTACAGTTTTGAAGACAACTTTTTACCATTCAGAATACCTGAGTACTGTCTGTCTCATGAATCCTGTAATGGCTGTGCACAGCAGAGCTAACTGCTAAGAGAGTCACAGTCCAAGTTCTAAATTTTCTGCTTTTAATTAATGTGATTGTTTAGTTTTTGTGGGATTTACGTGCAGAAAGCATAATACAAATGAAACAACTGTGTTGAGTACTTAAGCTTCTTACCCATTTTCAGTATGAAAATTAGAAATTATCATACAGCATTCAGAAGCAGTTAGAAATGTACTGTAATGTTAATAATATCATCTTTTCTTTCTATTTTTAAGGTTTCACAAGCCTTGCAGCTCAAGCGGTATCTATTGTAATCAGCAAGTTACCTACAGTGATTGCATGTTTGCCTCCCCCAATTAAATACTTCTTTTTCCTGGCTGAGAGAAAAATGTCAAGAAACTTTGCTGAATTGAAGAAAGCTGGTCTCCTTGTCTGGAACTTAATTGTAATTATATGTCGGATATTTGAGGATGGAAATACTGCAGAATTTTTAACAGGTGCAACACTTGACAGATGGAGCAAAGAAAAACTCAGTTTAGTTCGTGTGTGCTTAGAAAGTATTATGGGAAAACAGAAAAGTGGTCCTAAGCAAGTGACCCAGAAGATTATACAAAGCATTGAACAGAAAAGACCAAACTGGATTGAAAGTCAGTTGCTGAAGGCAAGAAAATTGAGCACAGACTGGTAAGAAGATAGTATTTTTCAAATGCTATTATTTGCTCTTTATTTTGCTGGATTATTGGCATGTTTATGGCTACTGCTTAATTTTAATGAAAAGAGATGAGCAGTGATCTTATATGAAACAAATTAGTCCTTAATATTGATGGGTTTATACTATGAGTTTGTAATTTGACTTCATTGCTAAAACACTAAAACATGGTTCTTTCATCAGGACTATATGTTCATAGACAAGATTTCATGATGAGCCAAAAATGTGGACAAGTCCATTATTATATCTTTCAAAATGTGAACATTTACTAAATATATTTATAATTTAATTTATTGCGGTGATTAAATTAAGAGGAACTGTGAGAAACTTTCAGTGCTCATATGCAAATAAAAAGTAAGCATACTTTATTCTTAGACATATCAAACTCCGAGGCAAACAGGGTATATCAAAACCTAGGACAAGAATAATATCCTGCTGTTCCTTTCTGAGAAAATTCCAATTTTTCCTTCAGATTTGACATTAAGATCTTTACAGTCATTTTTCAAGGAGTTGTGTACATGTCAGTCTGTTTGTAATCCAGTCTGTTTAAATGGTGCAGTCATGTATCATTCTGTAAAAATACCATTCATCGACTTTGCAATATTACATTTATTGGAATTACATTATTTACTGGATTAAATTGTAACTGCTGAAAGTAAGATTGCTAGTTTTTTTTCAATGAGTATTCACAAAGGTTGCAGTTGTTGCTGTCATGTCAGGATTTGTCCATATAAACAAAGGATACAGTGATTGTAGGTTGGAGTCAGTGACACCAGTGAGAAGGTTTTCATGCAGTGCTTTAAGGGACAGTGTCCTGTTCTGAGTAGTCAGTTAATGTGGGTAGCAGTAAGCAGTAATAGTGTCACAAAAACGCTCATTGACACTGAGCTTTGTTACCTTCACATTTCCTTTTAATTCTAATTTACAGGATCTAATCTAATGACTAAAAGATTGAAGCCAGATGCCAGTGAGTAAAGGAGTTGTAGAATAAAAAAAATACTGATAATTTGTAAATTGAGTCTTAACATAAAGGTCCCTTAATACATTTTCTAATGTTGCTGAGAGAATAGGCACTTCTTAAAAATACAAATATAGGAAGACAATATTGTGGATAACCTCTAAAAACTAAAACTTTAGTTAATTTGCTGATCTTCTGAAGCTGAGAAATTTAAGTTAATATCCTACTGTATTTTCTTTTGCAAAATACTACAAAAATGCTGTGTTATACGCTAGGTATCAGATTGTGGAAAGTAAATATGGGAAAATGTTTCTGTATGTGTACAATGTCAACCTAAGAGAGAACTAGCTTATGACTAGGCCTGGTAATTTTAAGCTTAGGGTAATGAAGAATACATTACCTGCTCTCCAAGTGAGCAGCTATTTGATGCAGTTACAAAACTGACTCCTCTGTCTTCAGTTGCATTTGTGCATTAGAAATCTAATATGAATGTTGTTTTTCCAGTTTTCATTCAAATATTATGAGTCAATATCTGGGGAAAAAAAAGATCCCATTTATAAATACCTGAGATACGAAATCTAGAGATAAATGTTATTATAAATGCAAATTATGAAACTAATATATTAGAGCTGAAATTCAGATATTCAGTTAAAGTAAGTAGCGGCCATATAATTGCTAAACTAAAAGCAATCTTTCAAGAGGAGATTTTCATGAATGAAGTTACTATATTGTAATTATATACTATTACTAAGTTGGAGTTATGGATGTATATGTAACCATTCATTAAACAAATTATTTTCTGATTAGCTGAATGCATGTGCATATATGTATTCATATTTGTGAATGTTTATAGACTTCTAGTAGATATATATGAAAGAAACAAAGACCTATACATTTCAAAAAATTATTTGAGACTCACCTACACAGCCATATAAACATCTTTGAAGTGCAGTGGGTTTTTGCAAGTAAAATTCTTGCCTGATTTTGTGTTATGTTATTATTATCAGGATTTCTACTTACATAAAAGGTCTAAGTAATAATATATATTAACCTAATTTTAAAGAATATTTCAAAAACTATAGCCTTCATTGAAAGGTTCAGAAAATGACAGTTGCACTCTTTGCCTTTATTGTGTACTGCCTGAAAGTATTACTATTCATTAAAATAACCTTCAGTTTATGGCAGCACCAGAGCTGTAAACAGTCACGTTAGATTCTGAAAAACACACGTCCAAGAAGAAATGTCTGTCTTTGCAAAGTAATTTGTTGAATTGAAGATTATTGTTTTTCATCATGATGACCCTGACCTTGCTGTCTGGGTGCATATACAGATTAAGATGAATGCAGTTATTCCTTGGCTGAGGTTTGCCTCTCTCAGGGCACATTCTTGCTAATGACATGATTGATAGGCGGTCCCAAATCCAGAAAGGAAGTCATTAATCATAGTGCTGCCTGAATCCAATCATCTGCTTCACCTGCGCAGTAACGGGCAGTAAAGAATACAATTTGAGTGCTGGCACTGATACATTCCTTTGTCAGAGGTCCTTAGCTTTTGCAATGTTAGTTGCTAAGAATTTTGACAAGAAATTCAGGTTATATCTGTACATGGCATCAGATATCAGCCTTAAGTGTGCTTTAATTTAAGGATCAATTTCTTTGAAGTTTTCCTGTAAAGTACACCATAATAACACAGTATCACTTACATTCGGTAAAGAACAAAATGATAGTTTGTATTTTGAAACTATTTGCTCTATAGGAAATTCTGAAACTGCATGTGGAAGCAATATCAGCTCTAATGTCCAGCAGCTGTGCAGCATTTCAGAGAGCCTATAGGTCAAACAGCAACTTTCAGAAGGACTGATTTTGTAACCATGGCACACTTTCAACAGTAAACTGCAACCACAGTGGTTTTATTTTCAGGTTTTTGGGGGTTTTTGGATGTTTTGTTTTTTTGTTTTACTACTAAACAAATACAATATTGATTTTTTTTTATTAATTGAGAAAGTTTCTTTGGTTTATTTCAAATTAATCCAATAGTGACTGTAGAAAGGACAATATATTCTTGTTAATTTTTCAAGTTCCTGACACATGCATGTCAAATACCTGTGTTGCAATTCTAGTATTTGTGGAAAATTTTGGTACTTTTTCTTTCTTAGACTTTATCGGTAGCAATACTTAATATAGTAACTTGTGTTAGTGTGCAGAGAGTCTGAGAGTCTGACAATGATGAGAGATTTGAATGTACAATTGTGGAGGCATTTGGGAATTTCACCTTCAGATTTTTATTGGTAGAAGTTTCACACAAATACAAAAAACAAATATAGGGCAAAAAAATGCAACAAGTGGCAGATAGGTACCTTTTAAGTGGTTAACAATATACCAGTGGAAAGAAAACTACTTCAATTTAAAACTTCTAACCTATGCTTAGAGTAATGGCTACCTTTCTGACATGTTAATTAGGCTTTAATATACGCTGTGACAGGCAAAGAAAAATGCACAAGAGATCTAATGTAAATGCCATTTCTAGTAGCAAAGATACTTCTCTAGGGGAAATGAGAATATTTGCTAGTTCTATATCGTTAGAGTAAGGAGTGTTTCATGTGTTCATGTTTCCAATTAAGATGGTTAAAGTTAACATAATAATATTATATAACGTATTATGTGAGATATATATGTACAACAGCATTTGTGTAAGTCAAGTGTACTTCTAGCTGAGTTAGTATTAATATTTTCCTTTTTAGAAATTTAACTTAGAACTGTATCTTTTCTATATTCTAGTGCCTCAGTCACAGTTAAAGGTGCAACGTTAGAGGAAGGAGGTATTCCACTTGGATTCACTGAGCATAATATAAGCATGATGGTCCTGGATATCTGCCACAAACCAGGTGGTAGCAAGTACCTGAGGCAAATTTATCACATCATCCGGCTCAATGAGGTAGGAAAACGGCCTTTCCACAGAGCAATTAGGTGTGTACTGGCCTGTGGCAACATCTGCTGGCAGCTAAGGGTTAGTCAAGGAGGTGATAATAGTTCTTAAAGTCAATATAGAATCCTATATTGTATTTTAATGGAATCCATTCAGTTTAGGCTTTTTGCATTTCTACAGAAACGATTACATTACTTTATAGGAAACATTGTAGATTTTATTTAGGTACTTACATAGTAGTATGGCTCATAAACTTCCTTACCTTTCATGTTGTAGACCATAGTTTTAGGAGTTTGAGCACAGTAAAAAAAAAAAGTCAGTGGAGGCTGTTGAAGAATTGACTGTTAGAAAAAGTAAAATTACATGTGGTTAATTAACTCTCTTGATTTAAACAAACAAGCAGCCCCTGTGGCTGAGGAAGTAAATGCACCCACATGAAATCTTATTCAATTCAGACAACTCTGTTCAGCTAAAGTGCTTTTAAAATTACAAGAAACAAATTCAGATTTATTTGCTGCATATGGAATTCTGGCAAAGTAAAAGAATTATCACATTATTTCTAAGGCTGTTCTAAATTGCCCCAAGTTACTAAAAGTATTCAGATTATTCATTCACTGAAACAAATATAGATTTGTTTAAATTGTATGGTAATGCAGAGCTACCCAACTTAATTTAGAAAGTTCTGGTTTAGCTGTAATTAGTAAATTCCTTGAATGCATAAGCAGGTGTTGTTAAGATCCTTGCATGTGTACAGAAGTGTTTATAATAAAATACAAAATAATGCAAATATACAAATACAAAAATACAGATATACAAAATATAGGCAGAGGCCGGGATTTTTCTCTGAAAACCTGGTAGCAGAAAACCTTAACTAGACAGCTGTGTCTGTAGGAAGGCCATAAAGAGCACCTTAGTACTGTTGCTGTGCTTCTGAAAATCAGATCCTACTGTTTAGTTCCTAAGTACAGACTTAAAAACAACCTTTATGAATCTACCTTTGGAAGCATTAGAAGCCATGTAAGCATACATGCAGAGATGGCAACCTAACACTAGTATCATACAGAATATTTTCAAGTTTCAATTTCCTGAACAATTAACTGGTTTTGGAAGTGAAGTGAAAATTATTACTGTAAAAAACAAAACATTTTTACCTGGAGCACATTCAAGATTATTCTTAGGTGTAAAGGAGTGAAGAAAAGGCCGCCAAAAATGGCATATAGTACAGTAGTTAGGACAGTTACCTAGGGGACAGTATATCCAGGCTCAAATCTTTATCCATCCTGATTTATACCAGGGAATTGAATTTGCATCTCCCACATCTGAATTAATTCCCCAAACCTCCATACCATTAGCTATCAGCATGGAACTCCTTTTTCCCTGTTTAGAGTTGTTTTGCCTCATAGAAATAGTGGTAAAAATGCATTCTGTAACTTTTAGGGTCAAAAATAGAATTATACTGTAGATGAAGGAATAGAAGGCATATCCTGGGTTTTGGAGACCCTGATCTAACATCTGACTCCTGTGAGTATTCAGTTATTTATACAAAGTGGAACAGCTCCAATAGGAGGTATGAGGTAAGAGAATTAGGTGGAAGAGGGACTTCAGCCTGACTTTCCATATCCCACATGTCTCTCCTGAAATTTCTGCAGCTAGTAAGATCATTTTTAAAAATAGAACATTTCTCAGTGGAAAAAACTGTATTGTTTTAAGGAAGAAGAGAGATCCTGACCAGCTTGAGTTAGAGAAGGATTTAACTCTATTCCTTTTGATTGCCTTTGAAACCATTACAAAACGTTTCAATGCTTATCATGGTATTATGATAATACACTTTTCAATATTATTTTTCAAAATCTGTATTATGTTTTGTGTACCTGCTTACCAATAAATAGATTTGATTGTCTATTCAAAGGTCCATTCTTTCGTTTATAGACTCCTTGGAATATCAAGGGATTGTGTCCTTAAAATTAGTTTAGAGATCATAATGCTACACTGCTTAAAATGTGTAAAAACAAAATAATGAGACAGAAAATTGTTGTTCTAAGTAATATTCCTTAGAAAAGCAGGTGAAAAGGGATACGGATTCTTGGAAGCTGGATTTGAAAATAGAGATATGATTTTATAAAAATTTTAATAGATACTGTAGTACTCAAAACAGCTTACAGCCCTTCATGTGTTTGCAAAAAATAATAATTTTTAAAATAATTTTTCATTAATGACAATCAAACAGATAACTCTTCTCAGCTGTCAGGCTCAATAATATTCTGTATACTTGGTTTGATGCCCAGTCAGTGTAGTGAGGATGTAGTTCACATGTTTGCAGATGTGATTTTGTATTTTCACATTTTTGAAACATGACCCTTTCAGAGGCTACAGTATTTACTGTACTAAAGGAGATCTTAATATATTTACCATTGTTGAATAAGTGTCTTAATCAAAACCAAATCCAGAGTATTTTAAAGACAGAAAAATACCTTTACTAAGGTCAGCTATATGCCACTTGAATTTTTCGAACACAGGCAAGCAGGTGTTACCAAAATTGGTCAAAACCGCCTCCCTAACACCACTGTAGCATTAAGAAGCAGGCATTCTTTATTACAGTGCCAGATGCCGCAGGGTTATCTCCACCAAAATTGTGCACATCAAGTACAGAAAAGCTCCTGCTTAATATACTGTATTTTACATATTCAATGATTCAATGATTTCATAAGAATGAACATACATATAATAATAATTTCCTGGAGATGTAACATGTTCCCCCACTTTTTTGCACATGCGTTCATCTGTGCCGGGGGTCCCTCTGGTGGTCTCTGGTGGTCCCAGACCCCAAAGTTACCTGTTCAGTGAACTGGTGTTGATGTCCGAAAAGGGAGCTGAGATGGCAAAACCAGGCTGGTTCATTATTTTGTTAATGTTTAACATGGTCCTACAGAATACGTATTGTGCTATCCTTTAGACTACTGGTTTTGCAAAATAAGAATTGTATTTTCGCACCAGCTGAACAAATAGTTCATCTGGCAACACATGGACAGCTATTTCCAGTATTGCTTCTCCAAAAGCAACACAATCTGCTTCTGCTGGCTCTGTAACATCCAGAGGGCTGGATTGCTTTAGTCTACAGATTTAGTAAAAATGTGTACATGGAAGGCAGTACATTTATGAAAATTTGGTAGATATACAGAAATATCTTTTAAATAACTTCCTTCACTGTGGCTCTGAAATCTTTGTTACAGCATAACAGAATGAATGAATGAATGAATGAATGAGGAAATAAAAATTCAGATATTTTTGAAAAGCTGAGTAAAAAGAGGGTATGTTTTCACAGTTGGTTTGTGATGTTTTAAGCAAAAAAAAAGCTCGGTTTGTTTTTCTTTTTTTGGTTCGTTGGGGTCTTTTTTCATACACTAAGACAATTTTATGATTCTCTTGGTCAAACATAACATTTGACCGCAACCAGCAGAGAGACAGTCCTTCTCTTTCTTTTGCCCTCGTGCTTTTGCACTCCTAGGTCCTTGCTTTGTAATAGTAATCATATGAGTAATAGAAATCATATGAGTTGCTTATCTGGATGAAACTTTTTTTTCTCCTGGTTGGTTTCACAACATATGCTAGTGCCAACACAAGGGAGAAACAGCTACAGTCTGCGTGGCCTGAAAGTGATATTGTGCCTTTCAGGTCAGGCCATAGTTGGGTAATTTTAAACACATTATGAAGTTCTTCTTTTAGAAAGACCTACTATGAAACATAGGATGTCTTGGCAAGTAGTTTGCATGTTATTCCATCTCAGTAGTACTGCAAATAAGAGGAGTGTTTGCATCCACCCTTCCTAATGACTCACCTTGAGTACTTACTTGTTCCATGGACTTCATTTTAATAACAATAAACTGTTTAATTACAGTAGTCCTTCCAGCAAATGGATGTGTAAACGTTTCATTATCTAATTCTTCATAAAATTGTTCTATGTAATCAAAACATTTTATAGGCCTGCAATGATGATTTATTTACAGAGTAGTCAAAGAATTGAAAATAGAAAAGATTGTGTCCAAAATAATCATGCATTTGTTACAGTATAGTTTCTAAAACTGCAATGCAAATCATACCACTTCTAGTTCTTGAATGCTTGATCAGCTAAAAACAGCTTTGAAGAGTCGGAGAATATTTATTTCCTGTGTTTAAATAACATGGTTAGAACATGTTATTCAAATAATCGATTTATAGTCATATAATAATTGTTGACTGTTTTCCAAAAGGTTTAATTCAAAAGACATGAAAAACATTTGTTGTTCACTTCTACGTATACCTAGCATATATATATATACATATATATATATATATATATATAAAATGAGAATTATACACATAATTTGACAACAATTTCAAAACAATAGGTTAGATTGTTCTGTTTTGCTTAAGTTGGGTGCATGTTTTCCAAGGTTATTTCTTGTTCATTGTAAAATGGTGATATTCTTAGAAAGGTTTCTAATTTTTAAGAGGTTGTTAATTCCCGACTGTTCTATCAAGCATTCTGTAAACCTATGCTTGAAAGGTAGGCAATTACAGTAAATTTTACTTATAAATATAGGTGGCCTGTACTATTCTGTGGTTGCTTTTTCTTCCAAAAGGAATATTTGAAAGAGCAGCTGTCTTGTGAGAATTCTTCTGAAGATGGTGTTATCCTGAGTCAATGCCTGCCTTTGACACTGAAAGGCAGAGAAGAGCAGCCTGTCTTCAACCCTTTCCAAGTGTACAGAAGATCTTGTGCAAAAGTATTCAATCAGGTTTGTGAAAATCTGAAACCTTGGTTATAGTATAATTTTTACTTATTGGTCTTATTATGATCATGATAATCACAAAATCTGAATGTATGAAAATGGAATTATTTATGTGTGTTCACATTTGATGAAGCAGAAAGGAAAATTATTTCTTGGGAGTCTAATGAGGGTACACTCTAAAATATCATGATGTTCAAAAAGCCATTTCCATCTTTTTCTTTTATCAGAATTATTGCATGTAAGAGCAATTTGCATTTATTTACACTTTCTGTGTTCAGTATACTGAGGGAAAGCCCATTGTTGCAAAGACATTTATTACATCTGTGCAATAGTACATAGATATTAGTCATTTGAAAAATCAGGTCAGAACACTAAGTTCACATTTAGAATCTTTCTCATGGGTCTTTCACAGATATGTTGAACAGTTGAGTAAAGAATACTTCAGAAATACAAAGACTTTACAGAACAGTGAGACTAAGCAGGGGCAAAACACACACAAAAAAAAAAAACCAGAAAGAAAAAAAAAGCATCCATTTCTCTGGTTTTCTTTAAGTCATGCTTGTAAAATATAAGGAATTTTAATTTTTTTACAGAATTTAGTTTCCTGATAATGGAACAGTTACCTGGTTGCCTAAATCTCTGCTGGAGCACCCCATGATCAATTCATTACACAAAATGTTAAATAGCTTCTGATCCCACTTTTATACTTTAAAAAAATCTTATGCCATTGTTTCTCATATATTCTTAATATGTCATTGACATTTTTGATTACAGCATTCAATTAAAATATTTGAAAAGAAGTGGTATTACAATGACATGAAATTCACTTTACAGACTTGTGTGGAAATGCATCCTTTTTCAGTGCAGCCCTGCTTATACATGGTGTAATTTCCTAGCCCAGGTTTGACTATTTTGGTCTATTTCATGAGTTATATTGCTGTAAAATATACATGCTTTTCTTACTTGCTTAATGAATACTTAATCATTGTCATGTTGCAATAAAAAGTGTTAATATCCTGAAAAAGGAGACAAATACTGATTCCACAAGGCATCCCACTGCAGAGAAAGATGCTTTATTGAATCTTTGAATCAACAGAATCATAGAATAGCTTGAGTTGGAGGGGACCTTCCAGTCAAGAATCACAGAACCACAGAATGGGTGAGATTGGAAGGGACCATACTGGGTCATCTGGTCCAACCTTTCTGCTCAAGCGGAGTCATCCCAGTGCACATGGGCAGAGAATTGTGTACAGATGGTTCTTGAGTATCTTCTGTGAGGGAGACTTAACAGCCTCTCTGGGGAGTCTGTTCCAGTGCTTGGTCACCAGGCAGTAAAGAAGTTCTTCCTCATATTCAGCCCAGAAAATCAACTTGTCATGGGCTGCATCAAAAGGAGCATGACCAGCAAGTCCAGGGAGTTGATTCTGCTCCTCTACTCCATTCTGGTGAGACCCCACCTGCAGTGCTGCATCCAGCTTGGGGGTCCCCAGCATAGGAAGGACATGAAGATGTTGCAGCCAATCCAGAGGAGGGACACCAAAATCATCACTAGAGGGATGGAGCACTTCTGTGAAGAAAGGCCAAGAACTGCAATTGTTCAGCCTGGAAAAGAGATGACTTCGGGGTGACATAATTGCAGCCTTGCAGTACTTGAAGAAAGCTTACAAGAAAGATGGAGAAGGACATTTTACCTGAGCATGTAATGACAGGACAAAAAGGAATGGATTCAAACTGACAGAGAATAGCTTTAGATTAGATATTAGAAAGAAATTATTTCCTGTGAGAGTGGCAAGGCACTGGAACAGGTTGCCCAGAGAAGTTGTGGTTGCCCCATCCATTTAAAGCATTCCAGGCCACATTGGGCAAAGCTTATAGAAACCTGGTCTAGCGAAAGGCATGCTTTGCCCATAGCAAGAGCTTGGAACGAGGTGATCTTTCAGCTCCCTTCAAACCCCAGTCATTCTATAATTCTCTTCTCTGATTCTGTTTCCAAGCTAATGATGTTATTAAATAGTTCAGTTCCCTTTACCATAAAATTGTGCATTTATTTAGTGGTATGGGACTGTCCATTTATAAAAGAGTGATCAGTATAGCTGAGTGGCTAGCGTTGATAATGAAAATCGTTGCCAGTGCCTGTAGAAGATGCTGGAGCACTGGCAAGGAAATTTTTCATGTTCATTCACTTTCCACTTTCTCAGTATTTTACTTTTTTCCTTACCCTTATTTCCTTTTCATACTCTGTATTTCACCTTTGTTTTACTACTTTACTTTAATGTGCATGGCAGAGATGAGAGTAAGGGAGTAAATTAAGTAAGGAGAAGGAAATTGATAAAATATAGATGGAAGGAATAGGAGGGAATGAAGTGATTCTGCTCTCCCAGAGGAATCAAGTGCTGTCTGTGAGAAGAAAAAGACACACTCCAAGTTATACGTCACTGTTATTTAGTTTTATTGCTGTTGTTTTGACTTGCTTAAACCTTTTTTTAACTACTCAGTGCTACTTTAGTGTTCCAACAATAACTTCGTACTTATTTCGCCCCAAGAAGATTGAATTATAGTCACTACTTCACCATTGCTGACAATGAAAAGGAATATTATGCAACAGGATTTACTGTTTTTTAAAAATAATAATGTTATGGATGGTCTTTTGTCTGCCCACTGATGATATAGATAGCTTTTGTTTATCAAATAAGCAATATGGAGTTATATTTGTTCATGTTGTCTAGATTTAATGATGGTTATAATACAGCATTAAATCATTCTAATTATGTTACAGGTTATTTCTTTAATTCCAGCTATACCGAATTTTTCATGACAAAACTTTTTTGCTGACAGCAGAAAATGCAAATTGCTGTTACATAAAAAGTTACCAACTATTTTGCTTTGTCTGCTTCTCAGACAAAGTAGCTGATCACAATGTCATCAACAGTTGGAAGAATAATGATTCAAAAAACTGGTTTATCTTTTTATAAATAGTGGCTATGTCCCTAAGTAATTAATCACTGTTTTAAGAAGGAATAGAAAACCTTCTTCTGTGGACATGATTGATAAAATCTTTCTAAGTCTTCATTCTAGACACCCCTCCTTGGTTAGTATATCACAGCTGGAGCTTTGATGTACTAATTACATTAATGCTGATTAATAACTAACTAGCTTCTTGCCATGTATCAACAGTCAGCCATTACTGAATGGAACTGGGATTGGTCAAGCTTGTTGCCAGGTTATTTGGGACTGAATCAGATGGCCTTCAGGGTGCTGCTGACACACAGGTAATGAGATTTTGGCAAAGAATCACATTTTGCTTTTGTATTTTTGAACTTTGTAATAGTGAATACACAAGGATTTTACTGGTGAAGTTTATAAAACAAACTCTGCATTTCTTTTTAAATACACAGTTTTATAATGGAGCAACATTTTTTCTGTAGTATTTGATCCATACTCAGATGGTTTTCAGTTCCTGTTTTGAGGTGTATAATTTGTTCTTTCTGTCTGAGACAGAATATGTTGATATTGTATTTAAATAATGCTTTGGACAAAAGTTAGTAACTTTTGCAAACCTATACTGCTCAGGGAAATTTCAGCACAGAATTTAGGCTATGTTTACTGAAGTTGCAAAGTATCTTAAATTCAGCTGGGATCATAACAAGTGTAGCTAGAAATAGAAAGTGTTTCCTTAATAGTTTTTAATTAATGAAACTTATTCTCACATTTTATTGCCTTTTCACTTGTAAAATGTAACTGCTTAATTCAGAAACAGCAATTTCTTTAATTCGGAAAAAATTTAGGTGAAATTTTTGGGGGGGTGTTTTTTGTTTGGTTGTTGTTTGTTTTTTGTTAATATTTGCCTTGTGAAATATTTGAAATAATACTTGCCTTGTGAAATAATATTTGTGAAAACTGGAAGACTTACATATTGTAAGACTAAACTAAGACATTCTTTTAATTCTGAATCCTCCTGATGATACCTATTAAGATCCTGTTAGTCATCTTTGAAGAAGTCATCTTTCTATCCAGAAACTAGGGTGTGAAAGCTTCAAAACTGTGTGAATTTGCATGTCATAAAGGTTTTGGGGTTTTTGTCCCATTTGCTCAATTTATCACTAGCAGTTTGTCTTAAACATTAAATTCTTCTTTCATTTAATATGTAAAATATTTGTGCAATCTGTTTTGAGTCTTCTGTCTTGATTCGGTTAAGATTACTTCTTTCCCTACCCAAATTGAGTTTTTTTCAGAAGTTTAATTGCACAAAAAATCATGCCAGCAAAAATTTGTTATTCAAATTGTATGTCCATTGTTACCTGTTACCAGACAGAATATGAAACTTCCCAAACTTGTGTTAAATGTCAAAGACCATACAGTACTAATTTGAGTTTTTTTAATGATTCTCCTGTTGATTGCTATCTCATGCCCTTCATTAAAATGAAGTAGATTTTCCTTGTAAAAGAGACTGTCATAGAAATTCTTAGACTAAAACTGGTTCTTGAACTTCACTTCATGTTATTATTGTCAATGTGAACCAAAGGGAGCAGAGAACTTCTGTGATTTGCAGAGGAAACATTTTGTGTGGACATTTCACATTCACTGTTCCCTTAAAACACATTTTATTTTTTTTTATCTCTTTATAGATAGTAGAAAGAAATTGTGTATGCCTCCTCTGTCCTTCTCTGTATTTCACAATCTTGTCATATCATTTTTTTTTTATTTAATAAATTCCCTAGTTGTTGTCACCTTTCCTAATTTGAAAATGTCTTCATTCATTGCCCTTCTACATGGTAAAGAAATTCTTATCTAGATGCAACATTATGCAAGTAAGTAATTAATAATTAGAGCATGGATCTATTATTTCAACTGCTCTACAAACCAACAGATTGTTTAGATCCACTGTGATCATAAGGTAGGATAGCTGATCCAGTATCTGCCGTAGCAACCAGCATCCTCAACACAACTTGTCATTATATGACTTTATTTTTAGCATAGCTAAAGTGTGTCTGCTCATACTTTCCAGCTGACTGGGACAATTCTAGGTGTTCTTGTGGCTACTCAAGCAAGCTTTTAGTAAGACTCAGGTGAGCCCTGTCTTTAGGTCTTTAGGTGGTTTTTCTTGATCCTTCCTAGAACTGCATAAATTTCAGCTTTACTTGTACTCAAGACTTAAAGTTCAAGCTGAATGACTGTGTGATTATTTTGACCTCCCATTCATGGTGAACCTATTCTGTTTCTACTGTTTCCCTCCTGAGATGAGTTAAACAAAATCATGGGCAGTACTTGAACTGTGTCAGAACCATCGGTTTATAAAGTGGAGCAGCATAATATTTTAATTACTCCTTTCTTTGACACATGCTAAAGCTTTCCCTGAATAGCAGGCAAAAATATTTTTACCAGTTCATGGTGATGTAGGAATATTTATTTCCTTCTTTTGATATTTCAAGAAAAAACAGTCAGTTGAATATGAAGTTAAAAAAGCATGGTCTTTCCTTTGAGGGGAAAAAAAAAAGTGAAAATGCTTAAGGGACTCATTTACAAGGGAAATGCTCCCCTAACCTAGTTAATGACTGAGTTAGGTGAGAGGGTGTTATGAGAGTGTTGTCCCAGAGCCAGCAAGTGTTAGGCAAATTAATTGGTTGGTGGTTAGGGGAAAGTAGAAGACTTTTAAGACTGGTTAAAAAGGGAATGAATTGTTGTCTACTACTCATTGCTGGCTTCACACAATGATGAGAATCTAATCCATGCATTCCTATGATCCTCAAAGTAAAAGTGTCCAGGAAATTTTTCAAATTAAAGATGTGGTGGTTGTAAGGCCCCAGAATCCTCTCACTGAGTCCCTCAAAGGGGCTTACAGGGGTTTATATATATGTACCCTAGTTAAATGCAAGGGAGGCAGACTGACAAGATATTCCTCAAGAGTCAAAACTGCAAAAACTTAACTGGCAAACTTGAGAAAATCAGGGAACTTTAGAAAAAGTTTAAAGCAACATTGAATCAATTTAAAGCATTTGACAAAACATTAATTTAGCAAGCTCTAAGCCCATTCAATTTAACAAACTTCAACCCATCTGATTTTAATTTATTGAAAAATAATATGTATGTGTATATATTAGATATATATATAGTTCAAACTGCAAGAATAAAAGTTTAAATTTATTTGTCAATTATATTTGAAACAGTATTTTTTAGATACTGACCACAGATAAGACCATTAGCATTCAACTAACTTATGTAATTGATTTACACAAGTTTTAAAAAATATCCTCCATACTTACACAGATACGTGTTGCTTTTTCAAGTCTTGGACTCCCTTGTTCATCCTTAGCTACTCAAATAACAAGAGGGGGTTCCTTACATCTAATACATGTATTAAAGCGAGAAGAGCAATTATTATTTAATTACCCATATCTCATATTTTAATTAGTGTCCTGCTCATAAAGTTACAATTGTTATTGTCTGGCCAAACCAGTGTGTTGAAAATCTGCAAAAAGTACTTAGCAGTAGGCAAAAAACTGGCAAAAACTAAGGTACAATTCCACAGCACAGTGCCATGCATTATCCTTCTTGTTTATGTACCCTCATTTATATATAAGTTAAATTTATGGCCATTGATTTTTCAGAGGAATATCTTGGCAACTTGTACATGGTTAAAAGATATTATTGTTTTGCTGGGCTTTGAGATGTGCATCTGCCTTCTGCAGTTGTACAGGACTTTTAGGTGCACTGAATACATTACGATAATGTAATGGTATTCCTATCACTATAAAGGCGGGGGGGGAAGAGACATTTTTGTATCGTGAAGCTGTTATCCAATTTTGCAGTAATTTGCACTTCTGAGGAGGATTGCCTAGGATTCCCTCCTCTGCACTTACGGAAGTTTTACAGAGGTGCCTGGTGTCTGTGCAGGGAGAAGTAGTGATTTAGCTGGAATGATGTAGATCCTGCTACAGGAGCACCCTGGGAGCTAAAGGAACAGCCAGAGAAGAAGGCATGACTGGCAAAACCAATAGCAGTCAGGACCTGCAGAATAGAAAGCTTAACAACTTAATAACTGAGAGGGGAATGGGAATGTGTTATTTTTACCGTAAGTGCATCAGGCGAGAAACAGTTACAAGTTTGAAAAGCTATAGAAATTAAAACTAGTATTTGTTCAAGTGGATAAGAAATGCTGTAAAAATGTCTAGACTGAAAATTAGAATATGATTTCCAGCAGATAAGCCAGTGTATCTCAAGAAGAACTTTCCAGAAAATGTTTATATCTAGTCAATTTTTGGCAGATAGATATTCTGAACTGCCCAGCAGAAAACATGGAGATGTTTATATATAGGCTTTTAAATTGTAAAAAATGAGTGGGGCCTTTTTTTACTAAAACTGTATCAAATTTGTAGGCTTTCTAATTGGCTTTGTTGGTACAGCTACAAGTCAACTATTAGCAATAATTGGTGAAGAGCTGGGGTGTCATTAATACTGCAGTAATCATCACCTGCTTGGTGTTACTATAACTGATGCTCTTAAAATGCATATGAAAATATTTGCTGCAAAATATATAGAAACTCTCAGATACATTGGCCTACAGATTTTTTTATAATGTAATCCAGGCTGCGTTCTTTCTGATGAACTACTGGCTGTTTACAAGTGGGTCTGCCTTTTGGGTAGGTAAAAACTATCATTAGCAGCAGAGTGCTGTCCTAGGATTGAGAAAATCAGGTACCTACTGTCTATATATTAAAATCCATTCAACTGTACTGCCTTTTGCAAATTCATTTGTTAATATAGTTGTGGCATTTTTCTCCCATATTGGAGTTAGGTGATAAAATTATGTGTTTCGACTTTGATAAAGCTTAATAAAACTGAAGAAAATCTTGTTTAGAATTTTGAATGATTGCAGGGCAAAATTTGCATAACTCTTGTATATTCTAGTGAATACACAGACACCATCTGTTGAGAATTATAGCCATATGGTGAACTATTTATAGAAAATGTTTATATTCATTGTGTTGTTGATTATCTAGATATCTAGAAAATGCACTTTTATAATGTAGTTTATCAACGTGTGGGAAAAAAAATATTATGTGGTTTTGAAACTGAAAAGAATGCCAGCAAACTGCATGTGTTTTGTTGTCTGTCAAAGTTTTGTTTTGGTTAAACTTTACAAAAGCCTAAATCTGAGTAATGAGAGAAAAATCCTCCAGGGTATTAAAAGGTAGGAAGTTTTCGAACAATTTTCTTTGTGAAAGAAACAAATGATGGAAGAGCAGTAACTGACGTGATGCCAATACAGAGAGCTTACCTGCATGGCAGAGGACAGCAGTCTTACATCTAGTGTACTTTTAGATATGTTAATCTGTCTTCTAAACTGCCAATGCTCCCAGACCTTTTGTATCCAAATTTGCTGGATATTGGAAATTCATATTGTTGTTACAGCTACAAATCAACTATTAATCATGGTTGCTGAAGAGTTAGGCTGCCATTTATATGCAGTAATCATCACCTGCTTGATGTTAATATAAATGATGCCCTTATAATGCCTGTGAGAACAGGCTTTCTAAAATGTGTGGAAGGCTATGAAAGGCAGTATCTCATTGCTCCTGTATCAAAAGAAGCAGATGAAAGGTACTAATCCATTATTGTACATCTCTTGGTTAATCACAAAGTCAGGTTTAGACCCTAGTGCTGGATGTACCAAAAAAAGCCAATGGGATTTTGTGGAAAATCCCACTTTGACCTTTCTGAGTGAGCTAGGATCCTGTTCCATAAATAAGTTGGTCAATAACAAGGTATATGTCACATCTGTCACCATAAGGATTATCCTTCATCTGCTTATCCTCTTCTGACATAGCTAATCAAACTGTACTTAAAAAATCTGTCAGAAGTAGTTTCCTGCTTAGTTTCCTGCCTGGCACTTTTAAAGCTTTGGTGGCAGAACATACATCAGTAAGCAAAAGGGAACAGTATTACACCCTGTTTGACTGCCACTCAAACCCTTATCATGTATACAGCATGAATTGCACAAGTAAATGAGGTTAAAAATGAGGCTCCCCGTATGCAATATGCTTTTCTGATTGTTACCAGACTCTCTATTCTGCATATATATTTATGAATCATATGAAAAAAAATTCTCTGATGGCAATCTCCAAGAGAAAGTGTTAAAAACATAAGGATTGCCATATCCCATTTAGCCTTACTTAATACAAGCTAGTTTTTAATACGTGGAAGTCCTTTATGATGAGGCCTTTGCTAGCCTTGTGATACAAAAGCTTTTACTTACCAGCTCGCTTTTAATTATCAACTATAAAATTGCTTAAATCAGGTTTCATGCTAATTTGATGCTTTTTCATTGCACAAACCTGGCTTCTAGAAAAAGTGAAAATAAAATTAATGAAAAAGAAGGAAGTGCTGTTGGTACATCTTTTTGCATTCAAAAGTGTAGTAAGCACAGCATGTTGACTAGGGCAGAGGCCTGTGATCCAAATTTCTTATTTCTAATAATGTCTCACAGAATCTTGGTTCCCCATTTAAATTAGGTCACATTTGTCTGCATTTTTATATCCTTTCATATGCTTTTGTCTTGGTTTAGGAATGGTATTCCACAATTTAGACTCTCCTAACCACTGCTTACTCTTCTTTCCCCCTTCTCCCTACCGTGGTGCTATGGAGAGAAGGATTTGAGGCACAAAACATAAAGATCCTGGGTTGAGACAAGAGTAATTTACTGGAAACAGCACTGAAATAAGAAAAGAGAAGAAAAAAAGTAGTAACAGCAACAATATTAACAACAGAAGGTACAAGAAGCAATTCACATTCTGACAAGAGATAATATCCAACTGGTCCCTCCCCCCACCATCATTACACTGGCCCAGAAGAGAGCCCTTCCCCCATCCCCAGAAAACTACATAAGGTGGTATAGGGTAACCTCCAGGTCTCAGCCATGCCCCCTCCTGGCTACTGCAAAAATTAACTCTGTCCTGCCCCCAAAACTGGGACAGTTTTGATGGGAATACTACTAGGTATATTCAATGTATTTTGTTAATAATGTATTTGTGTATTTATTGTTAAGATTCATTGGTTCCTTTTAAAACATGCAGCTTTTTCTTCATAGGTGGGCATTTTTGTGTACTACAAATCATCACTTGTCACTTTGGCATTTTTATCACTAATTAACCTGGCGATTGCTATCCTGTGACTCGGGTGGCTTTTCTTAAAAACAGGTATTTCCTTTCATCTGCATATAATTTGCCCTCCTTTCAGCTCTATCTCAAATCCTAGCTAGGATTTTTAAGTGAAGATACTCACGTTTGTTTTTCTTATCTGTTCTCTTTCCTCTTTCAGACCCCTATTGATCCAAGTTTTCATTCTTAATAGATACAGAGTTACATAGTGATTGTAAATGTAACAATTAATTGCTAGATGTATGAATTAATGCATTCAAAGCACTGATTTCCCTGATTGTACACAGTGGCTTAGCTTCTCATCTTATCTATAGACTTCTTGCTACACCTGCAAGGGAAGAGGCTGCAGGACACAAGCTGACAAGCTAAAAGTCTGTCTTGTCCATCAAGACATTGTTTCTTCCTTTGGTTGCTTTTAGATAAGGGATTTTTCATCAAAGTTATAGTAATGTAGAGTAATTCAATTTCCATAAAGGCATCTCAATTTCTTTGCAAGCTGTAATGAGCTGAGACATGCAAGTCCCCTGTAAGGTAGAGAGGGAAGTATTAATATTAGAGTTAAACTGCTGGAAAGTCTGGTTGTGCAACTCACTTTTAAGATTTCTTCTACACTGCAAAATCTGTCTGTAGCAAAGCAAAGAGTAGAACCTAGCTCTTTTGACTAACTTTAAGATACAAAGCTGCTGCTACTTAGTAGCTGATCTGTGGTGCTTCTTGCTATGCGCAGTTCCTTTGTGACAACAAAGGGCAGGTGACTCAGCTTTAGTGAGACCTTATCTAATGCTTATCTAATTTGAATTACCTTGCATTCATTCTAGGAAGTGGTAGTCCCATTAGTTTTTCTTGCTCTGAAGGAGATGAGGAAGACTGTGTGCTTTCTTCTGACCTTGAAATATTCACAAAGCAGGTATTGAGGACTGGTGGTGGCTCCAGGTCTGTGATCTGCACGCTTTTCCCATGGATATGTAGGTATATATATGTATATATATTGTTGGGGGTTGAATTTTTC
>VXBI01003671.1:0-33074 GCA_013397375.1 Toxostoma redivivum
AGTCATTCAGTGGGGCTTAATGGGATGATGTCATACAGCAGGACTCAATGGCCCATTAAGCGAAGATATCTTCCTGGAGGAAGGATGGGTTGTGGAAAAGATAAAGATGACTGCTCTGCCTGGATGTATCAGATGGTCCATTAGAAGAGAGTATCTCCCACAGAGATAAGGATCACTGCCCCAGCTGATTTCAACAGATGGTTATAGAATACATACTTTTGGTCACATCCTGTATTGCAACCTAAGACAGCATTATATTCATGCTAGATCATAAAAGTTGAACGTATCCTCTGCTACTTAAACAGCAATTTAAGAGAGCAGCTTGAAGTATTATGCTTCATAAAAATGGAGCTTGTCACGGAGGAGAAGGAAAAAACATTGTAAACTGTAATCATTCTGAGAAAATGTTGCTGGAAGATACATAATCCAATGTGACACTTGAAATTCTTGTCATGGAGCATTTGTTCATAAAAAAATATATTATTTCTAAGGTTTATTTTCACATCAGTGCACTACACATCCTGTCAGAACAAACAGTGCACTAATGCAAATGATAAATAAAACGTATTTTATTTTACAGCCAAAGTATTTCCATTCCAAGAGTAACTGTAAAAATAGAGCTACTGAAAGTCAGCGTAACTGTGAGAACAGCGTATTACAACATAAATTATATTTATCAGCAGGGGACAGTATGAGGTTACTACATCACCTTAAGACAGAAAAAAAGTAAGGAAAAGATTGACCTGTCTTTACCAGCTTGGGTTTCAAATACCAGCTATTAAACAAAGGCCCAGGGTTGTAAATCAAATGCAAACCACACACTTGAACAGGTCACGCCACTAGGAAAAGCATTGGGTTGTCCTAGGAAGTGCAGCAGCACTGCAGCCATGGCCAAGGAGCAGCCAGCCAAGTGAACACGAAATCACCCTCGAGGTTACCATGAAGCCCAAACATGTCCAAAGCCTTTTCAATTCATCAAGGGATGGCAATAGAAGACTTTTCACCAGCACTAGATTATGTATTTTGTCCTGCTGTAAAGGACAGGAGCTGGAAAGGTGAATGAAATCACTGTATTTTAGAACATGGCAGTGGTAAAGAAACGGGTGCAAAGGAGGAAAGTTACTTTCTATGCAGGAAAAGGAAAACACACCTTTGCCTACTAAGAACCAGAGCCCAGAGAGTGAAAGGACATGTATGTACATGTTGTGTACATGTGACATGCGAAACAGAAAAAGAGCCTTGGGCTTGATCCTGACGGCCAGGGAGCAGAGCGCAGGGCTGGGAGCACACACGAACCCCTCAGGGCAGCACTCCCCACATCCTGTGACACGCGTTACCTTTCTGCCGGGTGGGGACAGAGCACCTTTACCTGGATCACACTGCATCCACCCCCATGCCGGGCCGTAGTCTCGGCAATTCAGCTCCCGCTCGGCAGCCGTCGTGCTCCATTGCTGCACATGGCGGAACCCCGGCTCCGGTCGGGGCTGGGCAAAGAGCGCGTTTCCTGGCGCGGCTTGGGAAATGCCTGACCTGGCCCGCTCCTCTCGGTTTTATGCGGAGTTCCTGACCTCCTGGCCCCGCCGCTCCCGGCCCCACTCCCCGCCGGAGCCACGCAGCGCAGCGCAGGCTCTGTGAGAGAACGAAGCGGCAGCACAGGTCGCACCACACTCCCGCCGCCGCCGGCCCGAAGCGGTGCGGGGGCTTCGGTGGCGGCGGCGCCTCGAAGATGGTGCGGACGTGACGGAGCCGAGGCGGGGCCGGGCGGCGGCGGCCGCCGAGCGCGGGGCCCGGGACGACGGCGGGCCTTTCCGGCTGCGGGGGCCCCGCCGAGGCTTCTCTCTCGCCGGTCCCGCGCGGCCGGCGCCATGCGGAGCGGGGCGCTCTGGCCGCCTCACGCACACGGCACCCACGGCCAGGGGAGGGGGGAGGCGGCGGCGAAGGAGGCACTGCACCGCGTCCGCATCCTCTCCACGACCTCCCGAGTCCTTGCGCCACTCCCGCTCCGGCAGGCACAGACTCCGCATCTTTCCGCGTAAACGTGCTCCGGGATGCGGCAGCAGCCCCTGGCACACAGGGTGCTGACAAGAGCTGGTGATGCGCTTCAGTAGATTCCCATTAAAATTAATCTGCCTCAGTTCCTTAAAGCAGCTACTGGGGAAATATGACCCAGGGGGACATATTTTCACATAACCCACACCTGAATGGGGAGGCTGTGGCGGCCGAGGTAGTCAGAGCGTTCATTCTACACCTGTGCGAGGGTCCAGGAGCACAGCTTTGAAGAACTGCGCCATGCCCCTGTTTGCAGCACGCCTGCAGCTCAACCTGCCACTGACAGCTTTACTTGCCCACAGGCAGCAAAGCTCTCCAAAAGATGTGCACCTACAACTACTGCTGCCTGAGCTGGTACCAGCGAGAAAACAGCAAATTCCACTGAGAGATGCTACCCCTACCACTTTTTTTGGTGACTGATGAAAAAATAAAACTGTTTAGGGCACAGAAAATAGAAGGCCATGAAGCCTTGCCAATGGCAGAATCAGTCACAAGAGCTCCCACCAGTTAACCTGTTCCTATAAACACTCTTCAAACGGTATTGCTGTTCCCAGGACAATCTCTTCTAGCATTTGCCTCTCTTTACCATTAGAAAGGTTTCTCCAAAGTTGGAGGCTGGGTTTTTCTGTTGCAATTACAGTTTATATTAATAATCTATAACCCTTTTACCACACACTCAGTGAATGCTGATCTTCTGGAACAGCCTTTAGATCACCAAAGACTTTTACTTCCCCCTTCTTGCAGCCAACAACTCCCCTTTTTTCCCAGTTCTAATCAGGACTATCCAGAGCTGTTCTACAATTACCACTTCTAGAGTGATCAACTACATTAGAAATTATTTAGTTCTACCGGTGGACAATTTCATACTAAGCAGAGACTAGGAATTTTATCACCATTAAAAGAACTAACAGTTCAGAACACATGTTAACCAAGTAGTCAAAAAAAACTGGAAGAATGAGTGGCTCCACCATATTGCCTATGCTAGCGATTCTGTTGTGCAGGGCGCCTTTTCTGAAGAACTGGATAATGCTAACTGAGGTGCAATTTGCAATTTCATGTTTTGGGCTCTCTACTGCGCTTACAAGGAAATAAACCTTGTAAGGCAATCCTGAAATTAACAGAAAATTAAATTATGAAAAGGCAGAAGTACACACTGTACAATAAGTGGCTGGTAATGTATTTATGTCATTAAACTGTTCACTCATGCATTTACACAATTCATATGAAGACAGGTTTGCTCAAGTAACAGATAACTAATATATTCAGCTAAACCCCCCAAACCAGTAAACCAGCTTCAGGAAGAAGAACTATATATTACTTTCTATTACTTATTTTGGCAAATTAATAGCAAGATTCATAGCATCAGGTCACTTAGTTTGAGCAAAAAGTTGATGGTACCATATATTATGCTTTAACTTGAAAAATTATTTACTTCATAATAATGTAATCAGAAGATTATGAACTGATTACTTCAAGTTCCTTAGCTACTGCTTTGTTAAAATTGCTTTAGAAAAAGAAATTTTAACATGATTAAGATTACTGATGTATTCAGCAAGACTAAAGCCAGCAATGTTTAAAATGAACATAAAATATAACAAAAAATTTTCAAACTTATGAAAGAATTATGCACATATTTCAACATCCAGACTATACTTTTACTACAATTAACTTTCTTTTTCAGACTGCTTCAGTACAAGGAAGTTGGAAATTATATATTCCACCTAGCATTTGATTTATTTCAAGATTAAGAACTTTGAAACAACATGTTATAAAGTTGGATACAAAATAGTTTATGCACATCTAGAGAGCCCAATTCTTTTAACATTTATTCATGTGTTTTACTGATACTCAGTGAGACTGTGGATGTGAATGAACAAATGTACAAGCAGGCATTAAAACATTCCAGTTTTCAGACATAATTCCAACATTTAGAAACTCTTAAGAATGCCAAGGAAAGATGTGTGACAAACTGTTGCACTCCTTTTGCATAGCTAGATTTTTTGTGTGACAAAGACAGAAGCTGCTCATATGAGTGTAAAAATGTTTGAATTCCCTTTTTTAATTCTCACCAAGAACACTGGAACGAAGGTCTTGGACATCAAGGCAAGCAAATTTCCTGTTCTTTTAAAATGAAACAGTCATTTATAAATTTCCTAAGTTTCTCTCCAAATATTTTCTAAAAAAGAAATGAAAATGTTTTGTGTTCTGACCTAGACAGACAAGCAGGGAATAAGCATCACAGAACTACCAGATGCTAGCACTGGTCGATGTTGTTGAGTTTACACCTAAATGTTCCACCAATAATTATGGAAAATTCTAAATATAGCTGGTCCAGTTCTTACAGGTGTAACACAGTAATAAGAAGTGCTATTTGACTCAACTGAACATCCATGGCCAGGTTTTCACAAGGAAGGAACAAGTTCTGTAGTATTTGCATGCTCATCTGAAACAAGTATGTACATCTGTAGCATCCAAACAAAGGGGTATTTCCAGAATTTTTGTTTTCCTGTTCTCTTTCTCCTATGTATTTTGGAGCAAAATGTTTCACTGCAGCTCTCCATCCCAATCATGTAGTATTGAAAGTAATAACTACTGATGCTGGAAAATAAATATAGAGTCTTTTACTAAGTTTTCCATCAAAGTTTGGTATCTTAGTTGTAAGGCAGCAGTGGGAGTGGTCCCTTTTCAAGGTCTAGACTGGTACCTTATTTTCCACTATTCAGTTACTACTTAGGCGTGATACTATCCAGTCTACTGACTGCCCGCAACTTCTTCTCATACCAAATTTTTAACCTTTTAAAAAAATTATACCTGCAAATAAGTTAAGAAGCTGTTTTAAGTACCCACTGTTGTGGTGAGCAACAAGATTTCAGGTAAAGTCTGAAAATTATGTACTCCAAAAAATGAATTTTTACATTCATTCTGATAAACTGGATTGCAAAACTTCCATATACTAAGCAGTCAAATGGTTACAGACAACATGGCATCAAGTATTTAGAGAACTTAAAAAAATATTGTGAATTTACTTTCTTAAGTAGAAGTGAACTAACAGTTGAGATGTGAAGGAAAGAGAAATGCATTTCTATTATGTCCTATCTGCACTCTTAGTCCCTATTGACATTCATTTAAAAACATCTCATTTAAAACATTCATCATGTTCTGTGATGACCAAAGTCATTCAGCTAGGCTCCTACATAACAGTGGTCATTGAAGGAAATCCAAAATACCCTTTATACAATGGTGTCTTGGAGTACTGCAAGTCCTCTTGCAATGAAGACTAAATTGCATTCTAAAAAAAAAAGGGTAATATTCAAAGTAGACAAATGTCAATTTCATCAACAATACTTTTCCCTTTAGGACTCCTCAGAGATCCTTCAAGGGGCTCAATTCCCTGCCAGAAGTTATTCTATCCTAAAAGTGACCAAGAAAAGATATATATTTCTCTTGTATTTACATATTATACATATTTACATTTTCTTCAATATTATAGTTGTTGAAGGAAAAAATCCTGGATACAGATTTATTATCTGCTTTTAACTGTCCCAACAATATTTTTTCCCTTTGAAAAAATGTACAAGTCCTGTTCAGGTCCTTTGGAAGCTAGATACAGTCCACATTCCGCAGGCCGCCATCCATAGTCAAAGCACCAAATCTAAACGAAAAAAACAGTTTATTTTTAGGTGGTTGACTAGATTACAAAATCAGTATTTAATTTATTTATAGGGTTTTCCTTTCCCTTGCCACATGCCAACAGAGGCATTTGTACTTAACTTTTGTATCTGCAAAGAAGATGGAAGACAGGAACCTTTGCTGCAAGTATGGGACTGGGAGTGGGGAACAAACAAACAAAACAAATTCAGCTTGAAGCTAAACTTCACTCTACCAGCAATTTACCCTGGAACTTTCCGGAGATACTTATTTTTATTTATTTTCTCATCTTCATAGGAAAAAAAATCAAAATCAGTCTGTATGTGATAATGACAATACCCTCTCAGGATTGTAAGAAACATATTTGCCTCTCCACTTCATTTGAGCAATCTGAAAACTGCAAAATCATTAACTCAGATTGGTGTAATTCCACAGTTGTCAAAAATAACATCTAAAAGGGAGGAATTAAAAGACACCACTGCCTTGTTGCAGCAGTATTGTGTTTAAATCCAAGATTAATATGTCTGTGCAACAGGAATTTTTATTAGCTAAACCACAGTAATATGAAACAAATGCCACAAAAATGGCTGTCAGAATGATTTTACAGCAACGTTCCAAGGTTTTGAATAATTTTTTTTCTTATACGTCATTTGAACAGCTCAAAATACATTTAAAGACATTATAGAATTGTTGCCTTAGTTCAAATTCTGGATCTATAAAATGTACCAAATAAAGCCTGTCCCTAGTTTCAGCCACAAAAGGGAAAAAAAATTGCTTGCCTTTCCAAAATGTGATTATTTTCAGCCAGCTCTTTAACAACACCTTCCATTTCCTCCTTTAGTTTCTTCATCCTATAGTAACCAGAAGCAAAAGACAGATTACAGTTTTTATTGGGATAGTTGCTCTGATCGCTCACCACCACAGATTTCTGCAACTTGCCATTACATATAAAATAAGGGACAGGTAAGTTGTTTATCTACAAAGAGACAGATGATACATTAGTGCTGTCCCCCACTCACTTCCACATCTGTGCCACCACTACAGCAATGTAAAATTCTTGATCTTAATACAGCAATCACTAAGTCAATTAATTTTTTTTCAATTTCCCTGTACAGCAAGCATACAATATTACATCAACCCCATTACAAAATTCTTACCCAAGAGTCATTTCTACTAATGTGTTTGAGCTTGGATAGACTGTATTCATTGTATGTTTCATCCCACTGGAAGCTGCAAACATTTTCTGTGGGAGAGCATCTTGTAACTGTAACAGATAAAAAGGAAATTTAAGTTACAATAGAAGTTGTCATATATATCTTGATGACCACCTTAAAATCCTTTTTTAAATTCTCTATTGCTGTGATACCTCATAAATTCATTACAGTACTAAGGTCGCTGATATGCTCCAGGGTGAGATCATCACAGCAAATTCTGTATTGACATGACCTATAATTCCCTGGTTTGTTCCATCTTCTTATCCAATACTTTCATAATAAACTCTGGAAAGGAAGAATTTCTATTCGTTATGTTTGTAGACATTCTAGGGCAACAGGATCCTAATCAATGGATTGGTGGTGCTACTAAAATACAAATAAAAAGTAAAATGCTGCTGTTCACCATTCCTAAATTGATTTTACAATTAGCCAGGGCTTGCTGTTCATTTATCTTTTCTTTCTAAAAATTAATAATTTTACTACATGAAAACGCTCTTATTCTCTCAATCTTGAGGTAATTCTGATAAGGTTGCACCCTGCAGAGTCACTGTCCACATCATTAATGTAACATCCTTAAGTATGACTTCTTCTTGACTATGGAAGTATAATTTTTATACTTCTTAAGAGAATAAGGATAATCCTCTAGGTCCTCTGAAAATAATGTTCTTGCACAGAACATTTCTCAATGAATCCACATCCATTTGCACTGATTTTTTTTGAGGGGATGGTTTTTGTAATGCTAGCATTACAAAAAAACCCCCAAATCCACAAACCCCAAAATATCCAAATCCATAAGCCCCACCAAAAAAACGCACCCAAATATAAAAAACAAAACCCTGCAAACCAAACTATCCCCACCAAATTCCAACATCAAGTCACAATTCACAAAATCACATTATTTAAAAAATAACACCATTCTGTAGTCCACGCTGACAAGCTACTATATACCACATACTGCACCCACAAAAGCCTGTATTTTAATGCAACTGCATTAATACTCACTATAAGACTCACTATAAACAACACAATTGACATGAAAGTATACAGAAGTCTTAACTATGCAAATGCTTCACATAATTTTGAAGTGTTCTACCTCATTTATATAATCCTGGTATTTGGACACCTCTTCTTCAATACCAAAGCACTGGTTAGTGACAGCCAGTAATTGCTTCCTTGTGTGAAGCATTTTCCTAAAAGAAAAAGAATTTTCTTTTGAGAACTGCTTATATAAAAGTGGTGCAATGAACATTACCAAATATTAAAGAAATCAATAGCTTGCCTTGTCCAGTCCTCAGCTTTATCCAAAAATGTATCATACTTGCTGACACATTCATCTTTGAAAAGAGCTATGGCTTTTGTAGCATGCAAATACAGCTTCTGCCTGCAACACAGAAACAACCAAAACAGTGTTATACTGCTTTCAAAAATCCCATTCCTCTAGCTTTCTGAAATCTGGAGAAAGGTTTGTGGACTCAAAAGCTGTGCAGCCACCTTTATTCATGCTGCTGTAATGTATAAGAACTCAACATTCTACAGAAACTGACAATTTATGTCTCAAAAATATTGTCTAGCAGGGAATAAAAAATTATGTGAAGCACTTAGTTGGTATTAGTATTCATATATGTATATGAATAAATGGTCAAATGGCTTCTTTGAGTCAGCTGGTATATTTAAGGATTCTAAATGGAATGGACAAAAGTCGTAATTATTTCTTATTTGCCTACTACAGATACTTGCAACTTCCAGCATATATGAATAATCCTTTGCACTGAGTAACATACATGCAAGAAAAGGAACAGGAGTTTTGTATCAGCCTGATTTTATGACAAGAGAAAAATGAAACAAGCCAAGAAGGAAAAGAAAGGAAAACAAAACCCGATTCTTGTTAGTGTGGCAGACCGTAGTCCCAGTGTAATTGCCTCACCGTGCTATGCGTTGCACCAGTAAGTGTAAGGGATACTGGAACACTACAGACCAACAACTACTGCTGGTATTTCATTAAGTCTTGCATAATAAATATTGGTTAATAAATTGTATCTAGTGTGTAGCTAGACTGTCATCAGGAATGCATACCTATCATTCAACCAGAAAAATAAAATTCAAATTGAGTGCTGCTCCCTAATCTGCCTAGAGGTAAATACTACAAAGGCCAGCCTCTGCTGATAATAGCATACAATCCTTAACAAAAGCCCCTGCCATTTCCCTGTGGAGTGAATCAAATGTAAAAAAGATAGACTTAGGATCTCAAACCTGTACAGTCCCAGGGAGGTACTTGTGGAAGAAAACATACCAGTATTCAAACCATGAAAATGAAGCATATTTATTTGAAGTTCATCATACACTAATGCAAGGACATAGTTTTAGTAGTAGAAAACCCTCTCCTCTGCTTGGCAGTTACTCAGTTTAGCTTCCACTAGGGAAAATCAAGTAGCAAGGCTGTGCCCTCTGCATGACAGCTTTCTATCTGTAATTGTTAGTGAAGCCACACTCATGGTAACAAGAGCAAGACTTTTTAGAAAATTATGTAAGTGGTGCCCAAATTCATGCAGCATTTAGCAAAGCCCAGGGAACCACACAACTGGCCAGCCACAAGGAGAATAATTTATTTACTTAAACATAAGCATCTAGCATCATTTGAGACAGAATCTAATAATGATTTGGGTTAGAAAGGACCATAAAAATCTTTTAGCTCCAAACCCCCTGTTGTAGACCACTGCCAGGGATGGAGCAGCTGCAACTTCTCTGGGCAACCTGTTCCAGTGTCTCATTGCCTTCACAGAGAAGAACTTCTTCAATGTATCCAACCTAAATTTCCCCTCTTTCAGTTTGAAGCCATTACTCCTTGTCCTATCATTGCAGTTCCTGATGAAGAATCGCTCTCTGGCTTCCTTATAGATGACTCCTTGAGCTACTGGATGGCTGCTAGGACTCCATGCAACCTTCTCTTCTCCGAAAACGTATTCTACCCTGTTTCTGACCACCTGTCCAGAAAAGTGTAGGTTTCCCATTTGACTTGTGTCCTACCTCCCAGTCTCAGAGCATACCTCTGATACTTTAGGTCAACTTAAATGGCATTAGCCATCCGCATATGAGGAATTAAATAAATCCTGAGACAAGTACAGCAGTACAGAATCAGTAGAGACTATGGGAGTTTAGAGACCCAAGTTACACACAGATGCTTAATGTGGACACCTTGTATGAGTGACAATTTTAAACAAGCATGGAAAACAGCATTAAAATTAATTTTGTGTGCTATGTTTCCTGTAAGATTAAATCATTGTATAATTTCATTCAGCTAGTATATTTACTCATCTGTAGAAAATTGTCTCCACCTTAGCTACAAAGTAATTTTGATTTTACTCAGGGCTTTTTCCTCCCTGAAGAAAAACAGGGAAGAAGCGAACTTCCTATAAAACAGTTATGCCCAGATACCAAACAGGTATTTTGCATTTAGAAGGCTTATCAATGAAAAAACTCTACAGCCAGAAAGCACCACATTGTCATACACTAGTACCCTTATGTATTAAAGAAATTTTTTACAAAGCAATCCTAAAGAGATTACAATTTACAATAAAATTAGTAGAATGGGTTATTGGCAAGAGCATCTGGAGGACTTGAAAGCAATTATGGTAGTTCCCAAAGGTAACTTCAAAACTTACTTGTCAAACTTGTGTATTTGCTCTTCATTATAAGGAAGCCCTAGGATCAGAGCAGATGACAAACATTACCAATCTAACTGTTAGTTGTATTTATGCAAAACTCAGTAAGTTTACCCATTTGCTACAGTTTCCTTGTTTTTATAGGTTGAAGTGGTCATATGCTTTTTTCCTCTTCTCCAATCTTGCAATTCAAATTTATGCTATTAATAGTGGTGTTTCATTCTATGGGCTTTAGCATGGTATCACACTAAGGACCTACAAAACATATGCACTGTGGCTAACTCTCCATACCTACCACTAATACCCTAGTCAAACCAAGACTGACCTGTCCTTTGCATTACATTTTATGTTAAAAGTGAATCAAATAGATTACTTACTTCGTTCTGCTTTGTCTTTTTTGAACTGATAGTAGATGTCTGTGATGGAAGACAGCAGTGCCTGCAGCCTTTCTGGACTAGAGTGACAAAAGGAAGAAAATGAGATGTTTTATACATAAACTCAAGTACTTATTAATGAGCTTTATGAATTACAACTCAATGCAGAATTCAATACATATTAGAACAGTAAGTACAGTTACTCACTTTCTGTCTTTTGGATGCATGCCTTCCTGATTTGCCCAGGTGTCAGCCAGCAAACCACCAGGAGAAAGTTTGGTTTTGATATCTTGCAGACTAGTTTCTATGGTGCCCTGAGAGCTGGAGAGCTACATAAGAGCAAGAAGGTTCAATCTTACCACTAGGTAAAGTGAAAAATTACTTCATTACTATTTGAGCACATTAATACTACAAACCCATTTGTTTCATTGATCTCCATTAAAGAAATATGTCTAGTTATCTCACTAGACTTTGCTAGAAGCAGATAAAACAAGGTATTATTAAAGAAAGAATTACATTTGATGTTGGCATTTCTGTTAGTTAAAATTTATTTTCTTTCGACAATAACTTATAACCTTTCATGTGGGCGTTGCTGATGCACACAGAGAGAGAGAGAGAATAAACATGCACCTGACTCTAAGCTGGGTGAACAGGAAAAGAGACCTTTATTTATATGATGAGACTATAGAAATTTAACAATGACTGTGGATTGGACAATGCTGAAAGAACCTTTCTGACTTCATTGGCTGATCACAATGTCTATCTATCATTTCTTCCTCCAAAGAAGAATGCAAATAATCCTCTGTTTATTAGAAGAGTGTGAGAAAGTGTACCATGAATGTGTCAACATCAGAAACCATTAGAAGGCCAGAAACTCCAGGGCAATACCTTTCATAAATCCCTTATTTTACTTCTACCCTTATTCTTTTGGTTTATTAAAAATTCATACAATAACTATCCACATAATTCATGCCTTCCTTTCTCTGCAGTTCATACAACCTTCAAAATAAAAATGCACGAATCAAATTTTGCTTTTAGAATGGAGAACTTTATATCTGCTCCCAGTGTATTACTTTCAATTTTTCCTTACATGTCTGGAAATATGACGCACATTTCAAAGCTGATCATTCTGAAGTGTGTTTGTGAATGTAACATTTTAGAAAGCCAACAAAGTAGTCAATAATTCTTTAAGGAAAGGAAAAAAATGGAAAAGAAAAAAAAAAAACAAAGCAAAATATATTTCAGGATTATTTCAGAAAATATAATGTATTTTCAGGAACTTATTTTCACTACACTGAGCTAATATAGAAGGATCTGCTCTGTTTTCACAAAAATATTCTCATTAGCATGGACATTTTAACAATTGGCAATCTAGAAACTACATTGAAAATTCAGAATTCTTATTCACAGAAGCCTGTGTTATCACGTATTTGGCTTTTTCTGTAGAAGCACCATTTTCAGAATGACAAGGTAACTTCTTCAGATACTTACACGCAAGAGTTTTGTGTGTATCTCTGAAATTTCATCCACTTCTGATGCTTCCAAGCTGATCTGCATCAAATTCTCATATCTGACCAGCAAAAAAAAACAGTTAAAAAAAAAAAAAGCAGTGAACAGTAACTGCTTCTTCTGGTGTATGAAATACAGTCTCTGTCAAGCAACAACCATGAAACTGACAAATTTAAGTGGCTATTAACAATGGAAACATTTTAGATTTAGAAAAACATTCCTTGATTTTTTTCCTACACTGGAATTTCCTAAAATAAAGTTTGAAACCTTCATTCCTGAATTCTTTATTCTAGTCTTATTACTTGTACTTGACAAGCAGTGGAAGACTATTTCCTTTCATCAAGTAACTTTTAAAATCTTATCAAAGTAAAGGTACTTAAAGTAGTTATTAACAAACTAATACTTCAGTGCACCAAAATGCTTTTCTGAGAAAACTTGCTAGGTTAAATGTTTAAAGGCTGGGATAGTAGGACCATCTATCTGTTCATACTGATACTTTCCATATGACCATAGCTCAAGTGCCAGATAAATTATTCAGGACAGTATTTTTCCTGTTGAGTCTCATGTACATTTTAGTTTTAAAAACACCATCACAAACAGCTCAACTGCTTTCAAAAAGTACCTGCTTCGCTCAAGTTACATGTTTTATTTACCTTTTCAAATAAAGACTTTGCACTGTCATGCTTTGAAGCACAGCCTTGAAAAGGAAGGACAAATGGGGATATGTCCTTTAGAAGGCTTTTATGGAATTAGCAAATTCAAACAAACTGAAAATCCTGCCCTTTTGTAAGAGGCCAAAAGACCGTGTGAAAACACATAGAAAATTTCTGTTCACATGAGAACTACTCCAGGTAGCAAATGAATGCAATTTTTTTAAAAACTGCTGCTGAGATACTCTTAAGTGCAGACTCACAAATCAGAATTGACAGTGGTTTCTTCTGAGTGGCTTTCTTCTGGCAGAATGCAGGAAGAAACTATCTGAACCAAACACAGACTGAACAAGTCCCGCCAAACTAGTGAAAATGGGCTTGAAGAGGAGTTTGGGTTCCTGCCCTGATGATTTGTATCTAGTTTGTACAGGTATAGTGCTACCTTGCAAATTATCAACTTCACTATTTCACTGTTGTGGTTTTGCAGTGTTTTTGAAGCCAATACAAACAGACACACCTGGGTTTTAAGGTAGGTTTGGCATACACACAGCAAATCTGTCAACCCTTGGGTATCCACAATTACTGTGTACAAGGTGTTCAATTTGCACAGGCACAGCAGCTCCAACAAGTTTAAGTCTAATTCTTATGTCTACTCTGCAAACCCAGTGGTTCTACATGTGCATGTTAATCACCTTGTGGGTATCTGCATTTTCAGAGCAGCCTGGTGAGAAATTCAGAGAATCTCATGACTAAGACAGCACTTGGGGAAGACCGGTAGTAGGCTGAACAGGAAAACTACCACCCATTCTAAGAGAATTCTAAGACAACTTGCTATTTAAAGTTCCTATCACACTGCCAGAAGGAATAACACCCTTCTGGGAAGGGAGTGAGGGGGGCTGGGCTTGGTTGTTTGGAGTTTTTTTTGCAACTGCTCTATGCTATATTTCCACATTAAAATTCCTTCCACACAGAAAATGCTGTAGTCTTAAAACTGTGTAAGAGGCAGTATTTGAAGTCATATGCAACCAAAGCTACTTAATTCTTTGTCCAAGCTTTACTACTGCTTCTAGAGTCAATAAGAGCAAGTGAACTGAGTCAAAGAAAGGAGAAAAAGAACACACAGAGTTACCACTAATTAGCAATTACTTGTTCTTACTAGGCTAAGCGGCAAAATTAACGGTAATTTGAGTAACATATATGATTAAATCTGCTTAAGTCAGTGCCATCAGAAAATCCATGCTGACTCAAATTTAATTTTTACATGCAAAAACACTGCAAATAATAGTAACTTAAAATACTGTTGACTTTAAAAATGATAATGAAGAATCAATGTGTATGGCGCAGTGCTTCTACTCACATTTTCTCAGCTTTCTCAATGTTTCTGCTGCAGAAATCCAGCCTGATGACAATCTCTGCCTTTTTATGGACCATTTCATTGTAATCATCCTTGATTATTTCACTAAAAAAGTGAAGCATTAGTCTATAACAAAAGTATTCAACTGCCATCCTACCAGCAATCAGAAGACAGTAATATACCTGCAGCAATAATTGCCAGGAAGAATTGTTTTCAGTTAGAGATATATTAACATAATCCTCATATAAAAATACCTTGTGCAAGCTGTTCAATTGCATCTGCATGTTACCAGAGGTTAGACTTAAATTATACACAGAAGAAAGTACATTTGCAAAAACCTTAACTTTTATTATTAAAAAAGTTTTTTGTTTCCTTAATGACAGGAAAAAGGGAGAAATTCACCCTATCTTTACTCAAGAATAAACAAAACCTCCCAAAATAACAAGAGATTACAGAATTATGTATTGATAATCAAGGCATATCTCAATTTAGGAAAAAAAGAACATAAGGAAATGGAATCAACTGCTTACATTAGCCATCGAATTCCTTTTCGCATCAGCTCCTGGTAAAGTAGCAAAGAACTGGCAACTCTACAGGCATAACATACAATACCTGTCACTGCCTGGAGGAAAAAACCCAGCATAAGTACTGTTCTGGCATTCTCTTTAACAATTTCTTCAAGACAATACATCACAACAAAGCAACACAGATTAAGAAAAGAAAGCAACATGAGGATGGTAGTTTAAAATGCATAACTTGGCCTAAGCTTTAATCAGGCAACAACTGAACACTCATTATGAAGGCAGAGCTAAACATGGTTTTTCCAGTAATGCTGAAGAACCTGTTAGGGATGGAAACAAATCTCACAAATAAAAATGACACAACTTACTGTCAGTCACAAGTACATTTCTTCAATATTTTAGCAATCAAGCACATACATTAAAAGGAACTTGTAAAAACTGACCCTTTTTTAATTCTAAGGCTAGAGACTCTCTTCATTTACCGAATTCCACTCACAAGATTGCTGTATTATTTAGAATTGAGAACAAAGTTTCAGACATTATAATTTAGAACACTTTAAATAATTAGTGTCAACTGATGCTTTTCGGATTATTAATTTTCAAGATTACTGGTATTTAAAGGGGCATACATTTTCAGGACTACCACATCTGAATAAAAGGCTCCTCAGCAGTCAGTATTTCACATGTGTAAGTGGTCGTCACAAAGTCAAGCATGGCTGCGCATATATTTAGTAGTTTTAGAAAAACAACCAAAAGAATGCAACATCCTTTACTTGTCTCCCACAGATTCTGAAAGTTGTTAAGAGGCAACAGAAATTCCAGTCTTCTGCAGAGTCCTAGGGACTCCTCTCTATCAAGCAAGAGTTATTTTTTTAATGTTAGATTTTGCACCATTAGAAGTTATGAAGCTTCTAACTAACTTCAGGACTACAGAGTGTAAGGCTCTTTTCCCCACCAGCCCTGAACTATACAGTAACAGAGCACTTTGAATTTAGAAGACAGGACTTTGGGTTTGGTTTAAAAAAAAAACAACCCAAATCACATTTTGTATACAAAGCATGGCTTTAATATGCTTTTAGATCCTTTGTTAATAAATATATTTCTATCAATCAGAATCTTCATTAGTATACTAAAATAGCTTTATTAACATTATTAATTTAAAATTAGGTAGCTTTCCTTTCAGTATCGTTATCCAAGACAGGTATATAATCTAAAACAGTAACTACTCACTTTAGCCATACTGGCATCCCCATCCAAATCATAACGTTGATGTACTTTAGGAAGCAAAACTGAAACATAAAACAAGTATCTGTATTTTATTATTTTTTAAAAGAGACTTCAAAAGTTTAGATTGTTTTCCCTCCCCAGTCTGCACACGGCTTTTATGCCTTTTAATATCATGTGATCCTCATGCACCCCTTTAAAACCAGCCTTTGTCTTAACTGTTTTAAATAACTTGGTATCTTCAGTAAATTGTCCTTCCTTTTCCAGACTCACTTCTGAACATGCTGCACAGCACAGAATTCATGCACGTCTCCACTTGCAATCTCTCTCCATTGAGAGAATCAACTGCTTCTCTGTTCTTCAGCCCCATGTTTGCCCACACAGGAGACCATTCCCTTTTTATTACAGGGCTGCTTATTTTCATGGAGGCTCTTAAGGGTAGCACTTCACCAAACAGCTTTTCTAAACCTCAGGTAGCCTGTATCACCTGAATCTCCTTTGTTCTAACGCTCACTGGCTCCTTCAGAAAGCTCTGTGACACAATATAAAGGCCCTGTTGATCCTTCCACAAACAACTCACCTACCCACACTCTTCAGCACTTCTGTGTGAGTGCCAGCTGGCCAGAGCAGTCAGTATTTAGGACATACTGACAAAAACAACACTGACCTCTCAACTGCTGCCATGTCCTCCAGCTCACATAAAAAAAGGGCTCTGGCATAGGCCCCTCTAAAAGCCTCTCAATGATAAATGGAAATTCAAAACCGTATTTCTTTTTCCCCCTCTGTTACGATATTACCTTATCTTCTGAGCAAATGTACATGGTAAAGACCTCCTCTGTTAACTGAAAGGCTAACCACTTTCATGACAAATTACCTAAAACTTGACTTTCCACGTAGTGAATAATGAAACAAAAGAACCAGCTTTGAGTTACTTTCTATAATGTTTCTTTATACGTGTTTAAAGTAATGCTTAAAAAGGTTCATAATGCTATAAGCACCACTACATCTTACCACACAATCATTCAGGTTCAAAGGACTTGGAATATTACAAGAACCTACTGTTTCTGTAAAAATGTTCTGGATACTTTGAAGTTTTGAAAACCACTAGACTGCATACTTAGAACTTCAGATATCAAAAAAAGAAAATTTTCAACACTATTTCCAAGACATAATAACATAAAACAATTACCTTAACCCAAACTATTTACAAAAGATAGCTGTGAGAAAAGGGAAATTACTTTCATATACCTTCTTCATAGATTAATCCAACAATGTTCACAGCCTCCCTGCTTACTACAAAGATAGGATTCTCCTCAGTTGTTCTGGGGAAGTGCTGTGCCAATCTGCCAGGCTCTAGTATTAAGCGCCGACCTTCATAGATCAGTTCTTGATTCTGAGATGGTATTTTTGTCTGTTTGTAGACCAACTCATGAAATATAGCAGCTCTATAAAACAAACAATACAATCGGTAGCAGTTAGACTCACTACAATAGTTCAACAATTCAGATTTTGCATTTGGTAAATAAAAATTACTTTTATTTCTGATTAATTACGAACTGGGTTTACACATAAAGCACTTGACTTTTAAGTTAAAAAAGCACACTGCCTAAGACTTTAGGTTGCTGTGTGACAAAAATAAATGCTATTTCCTGTAAAATATCACAATTCTTTTCTACCTCTGATTATTCACCAAAGCACATCTGTCTAAACAAAATTGTTCAGGTTTGAAGGTCAGTAAAAACAGGCAACACCAGATGAGGAGAAGGAAGCATACTTAAGCTTTCTTAAGCATACCCTTTTCTTCAAAGGAGATGGATGGTCTCTCCAAAAGAAAAGTCTGGTGTTTCACATGTCAAAAAAGTAAATTCAGCCTGTAAGCTAACAGCCAGATTATCTCCTAAAACAGCATTTATAAGGAAGAGCAAAGACACTTTGGAATTTTATTTACAGCAATCAACAGATACAAGGATAAGAACTTTTACCATACCTCTTCCCCCCAAAAAACCTCACCACAAAAACCCACCCACAATGGCAAGCAAAAAACCAAACTAGCAAAACCTCCCACAAAGAAGAAAAATCTTCAGTACACTAACAGGAAGGACTGGTTTGCCTCCTGTGCGGCACTAGCACACTATTGCTTCTTGATACTACAGCTACTTTATAAATAATCATACATGTAAATAATAATAAAAAACAGAAGCAAGATTTCTCTGCAAAAACAGTATTTGGGCTCTCTCAAAATACAAGTGATGGAATAGAAAAGAAAAATTGAAAGGGACAGAACTATATTCACACATTTGATGAAATAACAGTATGTATCCATGCATTAGAAATTAACACATGCTCTGTATTATCTGTAATACAGCAGAGAAAAGGCATTTATGTTTCTACATCTTACGCTTTTTTAACATCAGCACTTCATGGTCATAAAGTGAACCCCATATAAATCTGTACCAATTACCCCTTCAGAACCCTTGAGAGAGTTTTACATCAGAGAAAATGTATGCATTTTGTATGCCTGAGGACAAGATGAACAAGAGATGAATAAAGTTTCTAGAAAACTACTTTGTAAATAAGGAATGTATACAAATGTTCGATGAGTTGGCCTATGTTGTGAAAACAGACATATTGTTAACACAACAAGGATTAAGTCTGTGTTCTGTCACTAAAAAGTGTCGTATCAGTTGATTTGACCTTCAGTGACTTTATTTTTATGTTTGGTCAACACGTTTCCATATGCACTACGACTTATGCAGGAGAATTGCACCCTTTCACTTCCTCAGATAAACTGCCAAGGAAAGGCTGCTGAATTTGTAACTGGTGATCTGAGGTCACAGTGATGTTAGACTGAACAAGAGCAAAGCAATGAAAATAAAGAGAGAGAACACTTACGTATTATAGCTGTGAATATAAACTTTGTGCAAGGTCATCTGCTGCAATGAAAAGACGTGGATTATTATTCGGTGCAGTATGTCACTCGTCTCTGCAAAAAACTGGTCAAATCCCCAGCATTTTTCCTGGTCTGCTTCAAGAATATTCGCAAGGACAGGTGTGAGCAGTACTTGCAGACCCCTAGAGGACACCAGGAAGAGATGAGACAACTTGGCTCTACTCAAAACGTTTTACCTTGCAACCAACTGCAATAACTCATTTGACTTGTCTCATGTATACACATCTATTAACCCTTAAAGAATATGTCAGTGCCTTTTTTCCTACACTGAGCAACAAAATGTCCAATGGCAATGTCCATTGTTTTTCATTAATGCGTGTACTTTAAATCTTTCATTTTTAGGCTTAACTATTAAGTATGGGTTTTTTGCATTTCAGAAATTTCACTCACGCTGCAAAAATTACATAAAATTTACTAAGTCTACATTGTAGAGCTGAGGCCACTTTCTACCACCCTAGAAGCATTTTACCCAGTTAACCCCACACACCACAGTGAATCATTTTGAAGAAAGCTACTGCCATTTAGGATTTGCTGGTGGTGATGCTTTTTGTGAGCTCACTATGTTGCTTTCAGTCAAAATCAGCTGGGTTAGCAAAGACTCATTATTTAAATTGTCAACACTAAGAATTCATCCTGATTGAGATGGGGCTAAATAAGTACTCTGCATATACAGCTTGAATGCTGCAAAAAACTCTGTGCTACCTACTGCCTTACAGTCCTACTCTAGGAGAAAGGTCAGGTTAAATTTCTTGCATTTCTAACTTGAGCATCTGAATGGTAAGGAACTTTATGGATTCTACTTGTGCATTACCATGAACAACTTCTCCAAAATTTTAACATCATGTACACATCAAGCCTGAATCCAGTGGTAGAACTGGTAACATTCTGAAGCAAGCTGCAGTGGTTTGCAAGCACACTGCTGACCCCATTAGAGGTGAGTGGATGCTGTGCTCAAACTCACTTTAGTACTAAACTTTTAACACTAAATACTGTTTGAATGCTACGTAAAAGTATTACTGTGAACAGATGTTTAATGAGAAAAATCTGCTTCCTTTATCATTTCAAGCAGCTCAATTTAGGGAACAAGCACAGGAATAAATGAGCAGTATCATGAAAAACACATACAAACTGCAAGTTCTGCACATTCTAAACTAATGAATTCATATAAATCAGACTGACTCTATACCCCTTAAGGAAGTACGTATTTGGCTTTCAGAAAAGTTTGCTTCTACAGCCTCCTCATAGAACAATTTATTTCCTCCTTTCCATGAAAGATTAGTAACTTTAAAGTACAGAAGAAGTCTCAGGAAGAAGAATGGGTAAAGGGAGGTGTTTTCAAAGTCATAACCAAAATTAGATCTTCCATGGCTCTTCCTACTGAATAATATGGACATATGAAGCAAAAATATGATGATAAAATTCAAAAGATATGAGTATGTGTAAAAATGTGCTGATGTGACCTTTTTCCAAGCAAAGAGTAAGTCTCTGAATTGTCTTTGCTTATCGCTTCCTTCCTACTGCCTAATTTTTTTCACATCTGAAGTCACATTCTTGCAAGACATGAAGGCCATCAAAGTTATTGATTCTTCATTCCTAAGGGTGGAAAAAAATGCAGTAATGGTATTTCTTCTCAAACCACATCAGATGTGCTCATTTGTAAATTAGCAATCATAAAACTATTTGCACAGATGGGAAGAAAAAAAACACTTGATAACCAAATATCAGACTGTATTGATGTATTGAAGAGTTAAAAAAAAAAAAACGACATCAGATCTCTGCTCCAGAGATACAATCCCAGAAAATACCTGGAAAAGCCCAATCAAGTGGCACTGAAACATTTTGTGAACATCTGTAAGCTCAAACTTACTTTGAAAGGCTACAAGAAATAGGCATCTCCCAACTCCACTCAATAGGCCCATTTTCTGCTTTCTGTATTCCAGAAACAGCACCAGAAGGTTTTCCAGTGATTATTTTATACCTGCAATACATTACAAAAATAATGGAAACTTCAACTACTACCTCTTATACATACATAGGTCTAGTAACTAATCCGCAAAGGGGCAGCAAAAATGCAAATTTAAATGACAGGTTGGCCAAAATTTGTAGATGGTGCAATAATTAGGAAGCTTCACTTCCAAGCTGACAGAGCAGCGCTAAGTGTAAACAACAAAAAGCTATGCTGGAGAAGCAACTTTGTCTACCTCAGCCTTGAGGAAAAGTTCAGGAGATATTTCCAGCATACTAGAGGAAACCGAATGTTTTCAGAAGAGTTAATTAATCAAAGCAAATTTAGTTCAATTTAGACATTAACATGCTAGCTTCTAGCATGTTCCACAGCAACAGACAACATTTAGCCACCACAGAGTGACTTGGGCATAGAAAAGGAACATCCAGAAGTCTGGACACAATTTGGCATTGTTTAACTTTGTATTGCACAGGCATGAATTTCTCAAATTTTTTATGAAATGAATGAGGATCAGCAGATTTTTTGCAACAGAATATTTCAGTTGTGCTTTCTCTTTCTGGAGGGCAAGATGCATACAAAACATCTTTCAAGCAGCTACAACAAGAATTCTTATGGTGAAAAAAGCACAAGATGGACAATTTCTTCAACTAAGAAAACTGGAGCCAGTTTTACACAGAGTACCAAAACAGAGATGTTATTGATGTGTTAGAGGTCCCAAGTACCACCTTGCTTTATTCTTAAAATGCAACACACAAAAAATAGAACCAGACTAAGATGAAACAGGAATCGAATACAATTGTCACATCATAGACATATCTTCTGTTTTTCATTCAGGAGCCACCCCGTTACCTTCAGCTGCAGTCCACAACTATACTACTCAAATGTCAGTCTCACTGGTAGTGCACTCATTTCAAGACTGCTGGATAAGACCATCATTTAAAGGACAACAAAAATTTGCAGCACTGAAATCCCATTTCAGAATACCGTCATTTTGCCTGAGTATCCAAGTTATATAAATGGCACTGCAACAGACCAGCCTAGTGCCATGCTGAAGGAAAGATGTGTGGAAAAACATCAGTATTTTGGGGGAGCTCAATTCAGATGTTTTTCAATTTACATGCTTGATTCAGATCTTAAGATGCCACACAGTAATTCTTGTTGAAGCAGAATGTTTCTACTGATTTTTGGCTGGGATAGAATTAAGTTCCTTCATAGTAGCCAATGGTACCATGTTTTGGATTTGTGACCAAAACAGTGTTAATAACACAGGCATGTTTAGCCACAGCTGAGCAGCGCTTATACAGCATCATGGCCTCTTCTACTTTTCTACTGCCCCACCAGCAAGTACCCCTGGGGACAGCCAATAAGTTGGAAGGGGATACAGGAGGACAGCTGACCCAAGGGATATTCCATACCATACCATACTGCTCAGCAACAGAAGCTAAGGAGGAGGTGGGGAAGAATTTGCCAGGGTGGCATTTGGTCAGGGACTGACTGTGCATCAGTTGGCTGCTCATGAGCAACTGGTGATTTTTCTGCATTACTTGATTTTGTTGGTTTTGTTTCCCTTTGTATTTAAGAGGCAAGGGCTGCTGTTTGTTGTGGGGTGGTTTCTGTACTTATTTAATTGTCTTTAACTCAACCTATGAGGTTTTGCATTTTCCCCCTTAGGATTCTCCTCCCCATCTCACTACAGAGGAGCGAGTAAAGAGCTGTGTGATGTTCAGCTGCCTACTGGGGCTATTCCACAACAGAAGAGTATTCTTCCTTAAATATTTCCACTGTTTTAAAGTTTACTATATGTGCGTAAGATTCCTTGGTAGAAAGCATTTTGAGGGCTGATTTAATTTACCAACAGATAAAATTCTTCTTCTAAATTACCTACATCACTTCCTTGTTTCTACGAGGTCCTTCAAATGGTCGGAAAGGCAAACTCCCTGTTGCAGCATGGTAGAAGGTCACCCCTATGCTCCACAGATCAACTGTTGCTCCGTACTTTTTCTGATGCTCTTTTCTCAAAACTGCTCGCTCATACATATCAGGATGCTAAAGAGAAAAAAAAAGGTTAGAATTGCTTTATGAAGCTTTATAAAGAAAAACCCCCAATCTATCCTTTCACAGCAAGGTAATTTGTCAGTCTAAACTTTCAGTTCTTCAAAAAAGAAAAGCTCACCTGTATCATAGAAGTTGCCTAAGCTATTCTGACAAACATCACTATATTCCTAGGTATGACTGTTGCTTTTATTAAAAAGTTTGCAAAAAATATTTTAAAATTCAGCTGAGGAGTGACTACTAGTATAAAAGACCATTAAAAAAGATAGGAAATTCAGTATTCCTCCAGATAATTTTGGAACAACAGAAACCATATGGAAAAAAGATCCAGAGCAGAGGAGAGTATCAGTTATGATGCACATGTGGGAAAACACGGCAGGAAGAAAATCATACTAAGGTGCTTATCCTGATGTTTCTCTACCTGCCTTTCTTTGGTTAGCCAAGGTTTCATGTGAATCTTAACTACACCTAACGTCATCCAAGTAGCTCAAACACAAACTAAAAGATGTCTACAGAGATGAAGGCAAATATATTTGTAACTAAAATATCGTTGTTCCCCCTTTCACACAAGGCAACAGTTGAAGCTGGACCTGGAAAATATTTCAAGGCTGATGCACTTGCATCAGCAGAAGATGGTATGACCCAAGGTGAAATCAAGTCCACTGGAGAGTTATAAAAACAATTGTAATATGAAGGTTTAAATACTAATTCCCAACAACCTGACCTTCACCTATTTAACTATAATCATGAAGGGCCCCAGGCTTCAAACATTTCTTCAAAAGAAAATTAAATCATATGGGCTTACTAAATACTCCTCTGTGCCATAGAGAGAAACAAATTGTTCATCATCTTCAAGTTCTCTTGCTGCACCAAAATCTGTAAGTTTGTAAACAGACTGCCCATCTTCACCTATAACACGCATTATATTGCCTGGCTTGATGTCACGGTGCACTATTCCGTTCTCACGGAGATGATTCATCCCAGCCACTTCCAAAAACAAAATACAGAATTCATGTACACATTGTGACACAGACTGTGCAAACACTGAATTGTAACTGATGCTAGGAAGACATATTTATGTTCTCATTGAGAAACGGGAATGAGAAGGGACGCTTGATTAACAGAAAGACCATGACCACAGATTGCATTTTTTTTCCTTTCCAAACAGCTAAATTACAGCATTTCTTGCTCTCAGTAACATCTTTCCCATAAAGTAATTTTAATAGCAGGTAAATTAGGAGGAAAACTTTATAGCAGGTAAACACAGGTAAACCATATTATTTTTCTAATTACTGTTCTAAAAATCATCACTAGAAGACTGTTTAATATGTGGAAAATAATCTTGTAAAAAAGAAAAAAAATTACATCAATACTTTACATAGAAATGGCTTCTTAATGCAGCTTCCTATACCAACATAGACATAAATATGTGATTTCATATGACCATATTAATATATTCAATTAGTTGACAGTCATTTAAATTTGTCTCTTGCTGTTTCAAGACAAATAAAAAGCGTGAGTTTGTTTTGGTCAACAAATTAGACCAAAGAGCAAAGTTTACATACCCACATCTCTCAAAACAATTAAGAATTCAGACTCTGGCAAACCAAAGGCATTAGATGGCTCCTCTAAAACTGTGTACAAACTCCCACATGGACAAAATTCCATAACTAGTACTTTGTGTCTAGTAGTTGTCTGAAAAAAAAAAACCAAAAAGAGATTAAGAATCTGACTATTTTGACAACAATGTTAGAAATTACTTATACCCACAAGATCTTACTTTCCAAAAAGAAAAGCAAAATCTATACCTATATCATAATTTCCATTCTGATAATCTTCAAAAGAAGTGCAGGTGGATTTTTACACTGTTTAATGTATTCCAACTTGAAGAGGGGAAAATAACTAAGAAAGCCTCAAGTTCTAGGCACTACCAGGTTGAGAGCAGTACTGACAGGTAGACAAGAGAGAAATGGCACATCATAAGTTCTGGGAATACCAACTATCCCTCTTTACTCATCTCATCATCTCGGCCATTTCAACTGATCAGTCTCAGTTTCAGTTCAGCTGCTCCAATTTATACTGTTATACTACTGTATAATAGTATCCTATGTCATCATTTTAGTTGGTTGCAAAGGAAAAGCATAAAATTGTCAGGATTGCTGAAACACCTTCAATTGTAAACAGTTTCATTATTCACCCATTAAATATTAAAACATATAGAAACCTTAAAAGTCCTAATTCAAAATAAAACTTAGGACAGTGGCTTTTTGAGATGAGGAATCATAATCTGAGCCTACACACTAAAGATGTTTCACCCACTGAAAGCAAGCATATTCTTTCAACAGCAACAACAAAGAAGAAAGAAAACCAAAATATGATAGTGGTTGGGTGGGAGTATTTGTATCATCATATATGTTACCATTCTTTAAAAATGTACCTATCCATTCTATAGTTATGGATAAAACAAAAAATCCAGTTACTGTAGTTACTTCCATGCATCTCAGATCACAACAACAATTCATTACCTCTTCCTCAATGGCAAACAATTTGACGATGTTCTTATGATTTAGTTTCTTCAATACTTCAAACTCTCGCATCTGAACATCCACAGGACGAAGGAAACTTATACTGTTAAATACTTTGACAGCATATAAATCCCCAGTTTTCTGTTGAAAACAAACAAACTATTCATCAAACAGATGCAAAAGATTGTAAATGTACACATAGACATTATCCAAGCATTTTGAGATGGTCTGTTGTACATGTGAGTATAACCAGACTAGAAATATTTCAAAATATTACTTTGTGCTAAGGTGGAAACAAAGATTCTGCTAAAAAAATTTAACTGCATTAGTTTAATATAGACTAGAAGCAAACAGACTAGCAGAATGGAAAACTAATTAGGTCACAAAACCTAAGTATTTTTTGAAAAAAGAACAGTTAGTATAAGTGCCCTGATTTAATTTGATTTCCCAGCCAACGCACCAATAATGTCATAGTTTTGATTTGCCAATTTAAATATACTCATTTTCTGTTGTGAGACAGAACCAGGAGCAAAAGCAAGGCAGGCCTAAAACTTAAAAGGGTATAAAAAGAAATTTATTAGCTACACAAAGAAAAAGAAAACAGTAAATTCAGAGTAAGATCTTCAGACTACTCCCTCCTCCCTCTCCCAACCTTCTTAACATCAAAACAAACAAACAAAAACTACTTCAGTCAATTCCCAACTTGAATAGTCCTTTTCAGTTCATTTTGGAGTAAGAAGTTTGCTCTTGTCAGGCCAAAGAGACTTCTCCACAAGGAGTGGAAAAAACAGTTCTCTCATGGCCTCACTGTCACGATTTGCATTCGTCCGGGAAAAAACTCGCAAGTCGTGACGCTCCTCCCATCTTTACAGCTTTCCCAAAGCTGTCCTTATGGGCCATGTTAAACTCAGGGGGTATTTACTTTTAAGAAAGAACTGTTCCAAAACAAAAATTCTCTTCATGTCTCTCTCTGTTCATGCTTTATCTCCAGAAATAGAGACCCCCTTTTCTCCTCAGGGCGAAGGATCACTAACACAGGTGCTTTTGGTCAACAATCTATCAAATGAACACTGCGATACCCCCATGTCTTTCTCCACAGTTTATAGGAATATTCAGCGCAATATCAGTTAATCCCTACAACTTTACAAAAGGATTTTCAGCCAACCTTCATAGCATCTTCTCATTCTCCTTCCATCTAAAGAAACTTAGCTCTTCTGTTCTTTTTCCCTCTAACTCAGGGGAGAATTGGAAGTCTGCAAGTCTTATCTGAGTATTAAAAGAGTTAAAATCTCACACGGGAAAATGCAGAAACTGTAGCCAAGCCATGCTGGAGCTGTGCCAGGATATCAGAACACTCTGGCCACTCTGGAAAGGGCTGGCCCAAGCTAGAAATGGCAGTGTCCGTGCTGGAAAGGGGAAGCAGAAGGAGCAGCTCGGATCTCAATCAGCCTCCCTGGGCTCAGCAGCAGCAGTCACTGCCATGGCCACCCCTCCTCCCGGCCAGGCCATGCCAGCTCCCCACACAGGCGGGCCTGGCTCTGCCCCCCTGCCAGCCCCACAGGCCTGCAGTGGAGCCAGGCTGGGCCCTGTTACCTGCACTGCTGCCAGAAGAGAAAGAGAGCTCTTTTCCAGGTTACCTCCTTCAAAATGTGTTTCCATGGAGCGGACTAACTTTCTCCAATTGGTTTCTCAGACTGTCAATAATCAAACCAGCATCCAATTGGTCCCATCAACTCACAGAGGAAGTTCTCATAGAGAAAAACCTCTCTGACTTTGCCCTCCCCCAGGTGTAACCAGCACAGCAAGAAAGGCTACGCATTTAAGAATTACTCATAAACTTAGTCGAAAAATATTTTTTCAGCAAGAGTTACTTGCATTAATCAATGAGAGGCACGCACATGCTTGGCTTGCTGATGTTAAAAGACAATTTCCAGTAGTTGAATGTTGCTCTCTCTTTCGTTTTTTATACTGATAAACCAGTATTGTGTTTTTTCAAAGGCAGTTTTGAGCACTATGTGCCATTCACATAAAATCCTGAAGCAGTCCAAACCCACATAATAAGTGTCAGGAGCACAATCACGAGCTTAATCAGACTGAGTTCTCCATTGGGACTAAGCCCCAACATGCTCAGGCAACACCACCACCAGATGGAAGTGCAACTCCTGTCCCTCTCAGGGCAAAGCAGCTTCCTGTGTCCACTCTAGGAAAAAACTTGCACTAGCAGTTTGTGCAACAGATTATTTCTAAGTACACAGCCTTCCTGTGCTTAGACAAGGTGGGCTTTGCAGCACACTCACATGCATTACTGGTGCTCAGGTAAAAGCTTTCTTGTGTTGACAATGAGCTGCAGGTGACAGGCTCAGACTAGTGATGGTGATGACAGGTGGAACCATGGTGTATAGGGGAATCATTCTGTGTTGAAATTCACTTACCCAGAAAAGCACATTAACTGCTAAATTATTGCTTAATGCTGTTTCACACTTAAATGTGGAACACAGAAACACTGTATCTTATAAATCACATTGTACTGATTTCATACAGACTATCATTACTGTAAGGGAACTTTCACAACTACACTTATCTTCACTTTGTGGGACACACTGTAAAATTCATAGAAATAGAATGACCTGCACATGTAAGGTCATCTTAGCCCCCTCACTCAGGTTGCAACATAAACATCAGTGTATCATTTATACGATATGTAAAATCATGGTTTTTTAATATATATATAAAAATATAAAAAATATAAAAAGCAAACAAATTACTATTTTGCACTGATTACCTAAGGCATGTCACCAACAAGACATTTAAAAATCATTGACTTATAGACAACACCTAATAACAGCTTCATCCACTATAATAAGAATATTTCACATACAAAAATCATAAAAATCACCAAAACGGGTTTTAAAAGAACAGATAAAAACCAATGAAAAGACAGTTTAAAAAATATATAAATAGGATCATGTAATAGAAACTGGTAGGTCATTTGTTTCTATTCAAATTCTTGAATAAAGTTTATTTTTTTCCATAAAACTGAAGAAAAAGGAATGAAGAATTACTAACAGTTAATATTTTACAAGGAAAAAATAACAGAATATTAAGAACAAATCCTTAGAAATCTAACTACAGAACACTAATTCAATGGACAAATATTAAAAATTAAAAACTAAGCATGAATAATTACACTGACATATTTGCTTTAGGCCTAAATCTTGAACTTTTTTTGTTGATTTCATGAAGCTACTTGTGTATGAAAATTTCTCACAAACCTTCTGTCGTCCCCGGAAAACATTTGCAGTTGCTCCCTGTCCTAGAATGTCTGACAACAGCCAGAGGTAATTTGAAGTGCTCTGCATCTTTGCTCTTTGATCAGACAACTTTCTTTTTCACCTTAAAAACAGAAGGTTCAATACAATTAATTACAATCTAGTAATATACATGACTTATTTAAATTGGAAGGAAATAAAAATGCCCAAACCCCAACTGTAACTCCGAAGACATGGAGAATTAAGAACCAAGTAGAGGAGTAAGAGGTGAAACATGGAAACAAAAATAAGCCAAACAGTCAAAACTAACATCATTGATGCAACACCTCTCTGCATTTAAGGTCTGTATTCCCAACAAACTTTGTTTGAAAAATTAACTGGAAAGGTGAAAATCTTATTATCATTTTATTGTTGTACATAGTGTTGAAACGACCAAGTAACAAAATACATAGAAAAGAGTCAAAAACATGTGCACAAGGTCTTCTGAAGGTAAGCAAGACCTGTAACTGAATTCCATTATTCTGCAGATATGCCAAAGAACAAACATTAGAGATGACGGCAGATATGTATGCAGATATTTTAGATCACTTTGGCTCTGGGCGTTGCATTTCAGTAGAACCATAAAGGAGCTAGACTAATAACACACAAAAAACTACTTTTACAGGAGCTCAAAAAAAGTCACAATCACTGCAAGAAATTTTCATCCGCTTGCTAGAACCAGCAATTACTACTGAAAGAAATTAAGGGACGTTTCTCTAATTTCTAAAATTTCATACTGAGTATGTCACATCTACAGAGACAGCCTGGCTTCCCCACCCTTCCTGAAATATGAATGGTCAAATACTCAGGTCTTCACAGATTCAAAAGAAAGAAGAAAAAATGTTTGATTAAATTAAAATTATTAACATAAAACATTAGAAGAGCCAGATTTTCCTGTTTGCCAAAACGGCAGGAGCTGCAGGTGAATACCCTTAACTTCTTGGTTGAATTAACACATTGATTTTGCCATTAAACCCAGAAAAACGTTCTAAAATCAAAGATGGATCTTCCCAAATCTAAAGAATCTCAAGAGCAAAATGCAACTGGACCAGGGAAGCTCCTACAGTAGAGGCCTTTGTTGAGCTTGGCAGGGGACACTGCATGTTAGTTGCACATGATACTTGACAGGAAACTGCTGACTGATACTCAAAGAAAGAAGCCTTTCCTGGAACTAATGAAGAAGAGGTGTGACAAAATTTCCTGTATGTTACCAGGTGACTGAAAGCCGCACAGCAGCCACCACTCTCCCAAGCCTGCCCCGTGCACTGCTCCTGATCCTACTGTGCTATGCTACAGACACACACACGTTCTCACCACTCTGAGCACACTTCTCTACCTGTAGTGACTGCAGACTGCACACTTTCCTTTAGCTGTTGTCTCATGTGAGATGTGAAGCTTGTTGCAAAGCTGTCCCAAAACATCCAAGCAGTAATATGTAGTATACAGAATGCAAAGACAGAATGCAAAGACCTGACAATATTCTACAGTTAACTGAGAGTCATGTAGCAATGTCATTTGCAAAATCTAGATAAAATTCTTAATGCCTCTGGAAGGGACAAAAGGTTTTATGTCAAATCTAGACAACAAAAAAGCCCCTAACACCACATCCCCAACCCTTACAATTCTTGGTTAACTCTGACAAGACAATTTGCAATAGTAGAACAAGATGACTTCTGCCATTGGGCAATTACTCTACATGCCAACGAGATATCTACTATGCAGACACAGAAGATACAGAAGAGACGATGCAAAGAAATAATACACAGCCTGCCCTGTAAACCATCTGTAAAATCTTCAAGTTAAAACATTCCTCTCATAATTAAACCCCTGCTTGTAACAGGCCAGCTGGCACATTACCAGTAAGCATGTGTTTTGTGATTTACTTCTAAACAACACTCATACCAAGACACAGAAACATAACGAATCCCTTCTAATCAGACAGAAACTGCACAGAAATTCTTCATTGAAGTCTATTCAAATAAACACAAAAATTAGCAGCCCATTAAGAGACTGAATTATTACATTTCCCAAAATAATAAAGATGAGGCAGCTAATGTACAAGATCAGCTCTTTTTCTTTACCTTCTTACTTTATAATTAAAAATGCACAAAGGTCAATGGATGAAAACACAAAAGGACATGACTACAACAGATGATCTGCAGTATCATTCAGTGGTTATTAAGAAAAACCCCAGACCAGAAAGTAATTTAATGGATTTTTCAGTGTCTGGGGTTTTTTTTCTCTTAAAATGAAACACAGATATAAATATAGCAATATTAATCCCAGGGTACATATCAAATGGCAAAACAAAGTCAGTATTGCACTATTACCCATTTTTTGTTAAAAGAGTACACTCTTTTTGGCAGTCTTCACTTTTAAGATATAAAATCTCATTCAGCTTTAACCTTCAAATTATAAAAATTAGATTGAATAACATGTTAGGCCTCCTTTGATTTAATACTTTGTGTTCTCTGACAAAGTCATAACTGATCTTTGCTAAATACTCAGCATCTCAAGTTTTCATTTCTTCCACTATATTCCTAAATCAAGTTATTAAGGGTTTCCTATTAAGACAAAAAAACCCAAACCAACCAAAAAACCAAAAACAAATGAAAAGCTCTAACTGTATGATTGATCCTGTTACTAGACTTAATAGTAAACTTTCTATTTCTTCACATCTCACCTATGGTCATTAAGTCCGGTATTAGATGAGTCAAAAGCTCCTCACATACATCTAAAGAAATCTTTCCAGCTAGCAGTTTGGTTCATTGTCCCCCATGACTCATTAGCATCTCAGGGACTTGGGGGCTGCTTTTTAGGTCTTTTATTGAAGATTTTTCTGCTTCTGGTCATGCTACTACTCTTTTCATTTACCAGCAACAGAGATCATAATAAAAAAGACTGCATTGCTAATGCAAAATTTTTTAAACTCCCAATGCTTTGAAGCAGGAGTACTGACTGCTTCTAATTAATAGGAAGGAATTTTCTGCTACCTCAGGCACACGGGATAAGCACACAAGCAGGTATGGCTCCCCTGCTGACAGCTGCAATCACCAGGCAAGCGGGGACAGATTATGAAGTTAAAGTGATGGCTCTTTCTGTTTCCTGTTGCCACCGAAGCCAACAGGAAAGGTGTTGAGGTTCCAAATAAATGCTATTTACAGTCTGGTAATTATTAACATTTTATACTTCCGTGTATGCCCACTCTTAAGGCTTAGAAAATAAACTTCTCCCCCTAAAGCTCCTGCTTCCTACCCCTGCTTTCTTCAGCTATAACCTTACGGGAGTTTCCAGTCCAACAGCTGGCATCTGAATAATGGAAATACCCTGCCCTCGGCCACACAAGGTGCTAATTGAATCCTAACAATCTTCCAAAGGCACACAAAACAAATGGGAAGCCCGGCTCCAGTGCTGCTCAAAACCCCTACTCTAGGCACGTCCCCTCCCTACTGCAAGAAGAGGACCCGGCCTGCCTGGAACTGCAGCCCCTGGAAACCAACGGAGGGCCATGTCCCTCCCTCGGATGGGAGGGAGGAGGCACAGCACGGGGGCTCATCCCCACAGCAGGACGAGATTCCCGACATAAAACTTTAACAACTCCTACAGCCACGAAGGCGACGCCGCTTCCTGAGGCACATTCACGGGGATAGAAGTCACCGGGGCAAGGACCGGGCCCCGGGCACACCGCACAAGCCACGGGCCGGCCGCGCCTCGTCCCTTCCAGACTGCACGGCCGGGCTCGCCGCTACCTCGGGCGCGCCGCCGCCGCCCGCGACCCGGCACTTCCCGGGAAGGCCCCCCACCAACCGCCCCGGGAAACCGAAACAAACGCGCCCGGCGGCAGCAGCTTCCCCTCGGCAACAGCGCGGTGGCGGCGAGGACGCGCGGCCGGCGCAGCCCACCTCAGCTCGCCCCTCCGCGGTTACCCCCGAACCCGCCCGGCCCGGCCCGGCACCCCGCGCACCAGCCCAGCCGCCTCCCGCCAGCCTGCCCAGCGCCCCGGCCGCTTCCGGCTTCCTGCCGCGGCGGGGAGGCGGAGCGGGCCCGGCACCGCCCGGGCGGCGCAGCCAC
>VXBI01003671.1:33088-84815 GCA_013397375.1 Toxostoma redivivum
CCGCCCGGGCGGCGCAGCCACCGCGCTCTCCGCGCCGGGCGGGGCCTGTGCTGGACCCCGCGGTTTGGGACCGAGGCAGCTGTACTTCCCCGAGGCGGTGGGCTGCGAGACAGGGAAATATCTGGGGAAGTGGGAGTCGGGTATTGAATAAAACTGGTCACTCCGGGTGTTTTCGCTGGCGCGGTGTTTCCAACGGGCTCGGAGCGGTTCCGGGGAGGGTTCCGTGAGGGTTTTTTTGCTGCGTAATCGGGCCGGCGGAGGTTTTGCCTCCTCGGTTCCCAGACAGAGCTGCCTCTGCCCCCCGCCCCGACCACTGAGCCAGAGCTGTGGGACCCTTGCCTCCTCAAGCTCAAGGGATACCCGGGAGAAATGTTTTCCCGCCCCGTGTAATTTCTCTCAGTTTCAACTTGTTAAAGCCTGACGAAATCGTGGCACTTTTTACATCCCTGCTCCCGCTCACTTGTTACTGATATGTTTTAAACCAAAGTTCCCGGCTGATTTATCCCTTGCTATGTAGTTTTTGTCTGTCTGGTAATGTTGCTGTTCCAGTAAATTATCTGCATAATGAAAAATATTGATAGTGTTATAAATGAGAGACAAGAGTCTCGATATTTAGCAAAATTTAGATTGCTTTATTTGATATAGATAGAGCAAGCAGCGCGCTGGGGGAACGTGAGGGGTCACTGCCCAATGGACGTCCCACCGAACTGGGTTTGCAGCTCCTTTTTGTAGTATGGTCTCCCGTCGTAATTAATAATTTTTATGTTCTTTGCTGTCCCAATTTTGCTGGGTAAGCAGTGGTGAATAAACATTCACTAGGCCTCCAGGCATTAGACTAAACATATACAAATTCACCAGGCTTCCAGGTGATAATCGATTACAGATAACCATCTGGTCCTGGTAGATAACCTCCTGAGAAGTTTTGGAGGTCTGGTTCTTGAGATACACAAAGGCAGGAAGGGCTGTTGTGAAGTTTGATTTTGCAAGCTGATAGCCGATACAACTTACTAGGAAAAACATACTATAATATAACATAACATAATAAAACACCATAATGTAACATAACAAGGTGATTTTAAACAGAATTATTTTATCATATAATTTCCTTTATCTAGTGTCCATGCTTCACTTCAGAGCTTGGTATTCTGGTTTATACAAACCCCAGTGCTTCTGTGATTGACATGAATCTTTTATAAATTATTACAATAGCTTTATAGTTTGTGCATAATGTAATCCAATCATAATTATAGTGGGAAAATAGTGAAAAGATTTGTTTTTTCCTTCCAAGACGGCCCCTCTTTTGATGCTCTGTATTTCCTGTTTGGAGTTGCCATTTCCCCAAATCTTGGAAGCCTGTTCTCTCGAGGAACTGACAGCAGCCTCTTGGTCACAGGCTTTCTTTGTTGTTATTATCTTACCTTTCCTAAATTTTATCACAAGCTCAGACTTTCTCTGCTTCACTTGTTACAGAACACTAAGGTTTTTCCAAAGTTCTCCATAGGGAAACTGGTAATTTGACTTTGATGCATTTACGGTCTTAATGTAAGTGTTTCATTCATGTTTCCCATTTGTTGGCATCTGAACTTTGCTTTATAATGCTATATTGTTGAGTTCCCTACTGCATTTGCATTCTGTCCTTGCATCTTTCAGAACACTGCAGTGGTCCTCAGAAATTACATGGTTTATTTCTGTTACCCTTTCCTCTGTACCCAGCTTTGCAAGCCATATTTTTTTTTGTCAGGTGGATACCTATGAGCCAGCTTTGTCTTCAGAAACGTTCATCAGATTGCTAATAGGATTTTTGTGAAGGCCCCCACAATATCAGGAAAATGCCTGTGAACTTTTCTTTTGGAATATATATTTGCTTCCACTTTTGAATAAAATAAAACTTGGTTAAGTATGATGATGTTTTATAGAACTGGATGTCTTAAATCATAGTCTCATTCAGGATGGGTGAGGTCTCTGCTCCAGTCACCTGCTCAGTCAGTGCTGACTTCAGACCAGGTTCTCCAGGACTTGGTTTACTTAAGACCTAGAGTATCAGAGATGCAGTATCACCCAACCCGTGGGCCCGACCACTGACTGCTCTCACTGCAGTTACCATCCATGTGTTTTCCCCTGTTCTTGAAGCAATGAAAGATTCATAGGTTTCACATGATCCAAATGGTTCATTTTTTTGGGTATGTCTGCAACATAATCAGTGATTTTCATTGCATGGAAGATCTCTAACTTTTAGATATTTCACAGCATGAGTCAGAGGAAAACATTGTGCCCAATTTAAAAATAGGAGAAAACAGACACAAAAAAGGAAAGTGCCATTGCAGTTTCATTCTAAATTTTTTTACTTTGCTTGCTTTAATTTCTTTTTAACATATAATGAGAACTTTTAGTATTCCTCACCTCTCTTGTATTTGGATTCTCATTCATGTTCATAAATTCATCAGTCTGTAGCTGTATACTATTGGAACTCTACATCCTAACAATATGGCTGTGGGAATTGCAGCTAAAGCTGGCATGTTGCAGTCTTCACACTTGTAACTGTGAATGCCGGAACTCAAAAAAAGAAAAAAATGCTAGGGAAACAACAAAAGTCAAGCTGAACACAGTCAATCAGAGCTGAAGGCACTGAAACAGGGAAAATATAGTATGTTCTTCTAATCTTTTTCTTGGGACCCTCCGGGTTAATGGTTGGATGTGATGGTCTTAGAAGTCTTTTCCAATCTAAATGATACTGTGATTATCATACTCTATGTCTATGTAATATGTGTAATTCACCTCCCCCACAGGTACCCACCTCATAGTAAGTCAGAAACACTGTGTACAACACCCCAAGAAAAATTAAAAATACAGTTGGCCCCCAAACTTGTCCCCCCTTATCAGCGTGCATGAAACTCATACTTCACACCAGGAAAAATGTTTGAAGGCCTGAAAGCTTACCAGTCTTTAGCCATTACTCTAGCTTGTAAATAAAAGGTACCATCTCTCTAGAAAAGGTGCCTCATCTTTAATTATGACTTGCAGTTTTGTTTCCCATTTAAATACTCCTTACAAGAGGAAATTCACCTTATACACTAGAGGAGTTAACACTATGATTTTTAACATCTTCAGTCTAAATATAGGGGCATTTTGACCACAACAAAGTGGAACAGGAAAGCTGCAGGTGGTGGTGTTTGGTGTGGCCTTTAAATGAATTGTTAACATTTGTCTGGAAAAAGATAAATTGTGATTGTCAACCTACTCCCTCCATGGAGTGCTCTCATTTATCTCTTTTCTTTGCCTTCTACCCCACAAGAAATATCACAGTCATAGAATATGCTGAGTTAGAAGGGACCTACCAAGGATCATTGAGTTAAAACTTCTGGCTCTGCACAAGACCATTCCTGAGAGTCACACCATGTGCTTGAGTAGTTTTCATATTATGTTCAAAGTATCTAAACACTGCCTGAAGAATCTAGTTCACTCTTGATTACGGGATATTAAAAAAAAAAAATGCACAGCAGTAATCCACATCTTCAGAGTAAAAGATGTAGAAACTCAGCAATTGCCTTCCTAAATCTTGATTCTTTGCAGAGAACATTACTAGGCGCTGCATACCCACCACAAACCCAACCGTTATAGAGCAGCTGCAGACCTGCCTCTGCACCACTGAAGGAAAATACAAACAAGCCCCTGCTTGTAGTCAGAATCAGTAATTACATGTTTGGCTAAAGATACAGAAACTACCCCACAGATGCTGCTTAACAGCTCACATTGCATAAGCCCCAACAGGACAGTATGCTGATTGAACAGAGTCAAAGCATACAAAAGTAATCAATCCTTTTTTAATTCTTCAGGCTGAACCAACTTACATTTTCTGAAGACTCAGACTATTCCTCCTATAGGATTTTCATTCAGTGATGGATGGGAGTGCAGGGTACAAGTTTATAATAGAGGCACACCCACATAATACGTGCCACATTCTGCTTGCTCCTACACTTGGCGTGCTCTGCTTTATATCCATTCTCACCAGCCACCACCACAGCAGGCAACACACTGTGAGAAGGAAGTGTTTCTGCTGCTTCAGCTTCCTGGATAGCTGATTATGGGCACAAATAAGCTCCAGATTTGGCACAAAGGAAAGTGGAAGAGGGGTGAAGAAGGATAGTGGGGTTGAGGAATGAAGAGTCTCTTCTTGCAGAGGCCAGTTTAAAAACTTTCCTCATGAGGTAACAGCTAAATGCTCCTCTTAGCAGTACTGCCCTCACTTGAGAAGGCAAAACCCTAATTCATATATAAAAATTAATAGTAATTCAAACCCAAAAAGCTTTGCTAAAGATGGAAGCTTTATTGTTCATTTCATAATCTGCCTAGTGAAAGCTCTCCCCTTGGTGTGGTAAAGCTTCCAAAACTGTGGGAGAAGAAGGCCAAGACAGACAGAAAACTGACAGCAAATGCTCAGCTACATCTGCCGTTTCAGGGGTGCAGCCTTCATGATGGGGAGGTGCAGGCGAATGGCAACACCTGGAAAGCACCAAATCAAGAGAGGGAAGGCTTCTAGTGCTATAGGAGAAAATGAAATGGAACGTTGGTATGGGAGCAGAGGGAAACAGTATTGTGAAACTAGGAAATATGAAAAGCACCACAAGCACTCATCTGTGATACAACAAATCAAATAATAAGAGACTTTTGATTAAACACATCTAAATCAGGAACAAAATCTTATAAAAGTGATACTGTCATATTGAAGGTAGTAAAGGTACTTTCTTCCCTCAGTAAAAAATAAAAGCATACTCAAAACATCACCACACTCTGATCCTGGATGTTGCTTCTGACCCACCTTCCCATTATTTTTCAATTGAAGTGAATGAAGAAAGAACGCAGCACCACAGAGTCTAGGAAAAATGCTCATCTCATTACACTAGACATAAGTCAGCTTTTTACTATGGATATTAGTTCATGAGGGAAGTATTATAAATCCCATGCATGGCAAAACTTAAACTTTCCCCTATCCCTATAAAAACTTGTCATGTTACAGAATTAAAAAAATAAAAGTAGTAGCATTCTACTAAAAAATCACTTTATAGACCATTGATGATACTGAAATATTGCAGTGAATGCAATTCTTCCTTTCTGCCAGCATCTTCCAACATGCAAGGGAGCAATATAATTTATAAGCACCAGAAAAATTTTCAGGTTCTAGTCAGATGTAGCAGGCAGAAGATTCAAGAATACTGTAGCTTCTAAAGATTCAGCTAAAATGATTCAGAGAGACTTAGACATTTCACTGGATCAAATTTTATTTGTTTTATTAAAAAAAGATAGAACCAGATGCTACTTTTAAGTGAAATCATTTATTACACCAATCTGTTTTATAGGAGGTATATATATATTTTATCATTAAGACAACTTCAATAAAATGACTATCTACAAGAAGGACTTTGATTGTTTTATTTTCATGTCACCGTACATGAACAAATGAATTTTATGTCTTATTAAAACATTTTACTCCGTATCAAAAATGTACACATTTTAATAACCATTGCTATGGTCTGAAGGTATTTTTACATTTAATTCATTTAATTTAAAAAATAAGTGTAATTTCCTTGCTGTATGTGTTACAGTGCAAGCTTAAATCATGCTATACATAATGAAAGTTTATGTATACATATAATTTTTCATGTTGTCACATACCTTCATGTCTGAGATAAAGGTGGGGAAATTTCATTTCTTTTTTGCTGAAGGTTAAAGTACATACTGATGTGAGCACAAAGCAACATTTCTTAAAAACAAAACCAGTTTAAATGGCACAAGAGTTAGCATTTTTATAAATTAAAAACCAGAGTTCTGCATTATGGGAACAGGTAGATGAGATTCCAGTACTTTCCTTAGGGCTTGGCTCGCTGGAAAAAAACCTGTGAGAAATAATTTTTTAAAAATTAAAAGAAATACAAGACATGGAATGCTTGAGGTATAAAAGAATTCATTTGACAGAGCTCCTTTTTGTGGTTAACATACTGGTCAACACATTAAGTTTAAGGGTGTGACTTGTGCTATTTGTTTATGCTCACACTCTCAAAAATTATGCATTCTGACACTCTGCAATTATAGCATCACATTTTTCAGCTATGAAACAAAAGCCACAAGAATATCAAACTACTGAGATGGCAAGGTGCTAAGAATGAGTGACAATTTTATAGATGTAGGTTAGTTGTTGTTTCCTCTGTCTTTCCAATTAACTGCTTTACTACTTGGAGATTCCCAATAGCTTAGAAGCTACTAAATAATTCAATATTTTGATTTTACTTCAAGTCACTACTGTGACTGAATGGTATGGTAAAGTTCAAATGGAACTAAAAGCTACTGAAAGAAAAAAAATCTTTATACCTTTAAGTAATTTTTAAAAACTTTAGCATCAGGCTGCTGAAGTGCTTGACAGAATTCCTGTAAGAGAAAACAAAGAAATAACTAAAAGAAATAATTAAATGAAGCAACAAAACAATCTGAGATACATTAATATGTAAAGCCATTGATATTCATTTGTATTTTCCTTAATGTACAACTGAAGAAAAGCATGTTATGGATAAAATCTTGTAAAAGGTTATGATAGTCCAAATGCATTCTGGGGCAAAAAAACTACTTGTTTGGCTGGGGGTTTTCTTCAAATATTGGTATCTGATTCATTTTTAACTGAGGAGACAGAAACAGGAGTATCTACAAGGATATCTTCAAGTTAAAATTTGAATTAGCGTAGGATGATTGTTTAGACAGTTAAAGTACCCTTGCAGTATCTTTACTCCTTATGATAAATTAATCCCATTCTCATATGCAATAACTGAATAAATTTTACTGTGAGATGAAAGGACCTTAAATGGGGAGAGATTGACATTGACAAAGTTAACATTTATGATTGTTAAAGAGCTTTCTAAATATTCTTTTAGGAACTCCTACCTGGATTATCTCAGGAGCTACTTGCAAAGAAGGCAAATACTCTTGCTGAAGATAATGGATGCACTCAGGACCCTAAAGAAAAGCAGTAGACATTTTTTACATATGGAAAAATCATAGCCCCATATATACTGTATATATGATGGTCTACAACACCATTTTACAGAAAAGGAATGCTGTTAGCAAATAAAAAGATTGCTCAATCTTAGCATTAAAGGTTCTATGACAATTTGGTATCTTTTGTTACACAGAAGAGAAATGCACTAAAAATGGCACCAAAGTAAGAATTACAATAGGGCCAAACAGTTTGTTACATGTCAACTGTAAGAGATAGTGAAATTAGAGCTGCCTCCATAATTAACTATCTGATATTTGGAAGAAATAAAATAATTGGGTATTAGCATCTGCCTACTGCTTTACCATACTACTCCCATTGCAAAATTCAGTAGCAAGTGCAGATGAACACAGTATTTCTCCTCTTGTAAAATTGACTATGTAATCCGCAGTAAACTAAGCAATAATAAAATGGAATATCCAAACCTTTGAGCAAACAAACATTTTGATTAACACTTCAGTTTTTGTTTTCTTTACCTATATTTATCAGATAACTTTCAGCACAGGAGGGATTACTGCACAAGCTGACAGAATACAAACATAACCCAACAGATCTACCACAGTAAAGTGCATCAACTTTACTAATTCATGTAAGTTACCTGGAACTAAAACAGCAACAAAGTGAGCAGATTTTTCTCCTTAATGAAGAGTCAGTATTTTGCATTAATTTATTGCGAGGTAGAACCACTGGATCCTGTATCCATGCAAAGTATTATGATCATCTTATTATTTTATATTACAGTAAGAATTCATCCTAGTAAGTACCTAACTTTTAGAAATTGATAAAACCACTAGAAATAAACCTGTGACAGTTACTCCCTGTGAAGTATCATGAAGCTTACCCTTTTGAGATGAATTGTTTTTAATGTCACTGCACATTCTGATAAAGCCTGAAATGTAATACAGAGCATTAGACTGTTGCATTGGTCTACTGGTTCACTATTCAAAACTAAAGAACCTAATGAGGCCCAAAACAAGGGCTAGTTCATGCCATTATCCCTTCATTTTCCCCTCACACAATGCCAAGTTTTGATCTTCCAGGTTTTGTTCCACTCTAATCAGAAAAACTTCTGCACAGCTGAATCGAAAATAAACTAGAGAACAGCCAACTCTGTGTGTTCGCTTTCACTGAACATTAGTTAATAAGTAATGCAGGTTAATGTTTAATACTTAGATCTCCAATTGATTTTGAGCCTAGGTAAACTACAGGATACACTACCACAATATTCAATAATTAATCAATCATACAGATACCTAAATGTAAAAAAAAATCTTACAAAACCTGTGGAATTTTATTTCTGAGATGACAATCTTTAATACCCCATGGCTATTTTAAGTTTGTTAGCTTGAATCTGCCCCACAGGAATTAATGCAAAAAAAATCATCCATAATACACACCAGTACTGTCTGAGCATCTGCTAAGTCAAACGTTTGCTTCAAAGGTGCTAAGAAACATGCAGGAACAATGTGCTTGTAGACAAAGTCTGCAAAACCTACTGGTCCATCTTTACCTCCTAAAAAGAAAATATTTCAAGTTCTATTATTGCTTCATGGGTAGTATCAGATGGAAAGGAATTCTGGAAAGACATTCTTACCCCAGAGCTCCACCAACTTAGAAAGAATAATAAAACAAGTCTTCTGTGCAATAGGATCTGGGTAATCCACTGCTCCTTGAATGACAGTGAACAACACACGTTCCACATTCTCTGCACCTTAAACACATTAAAATGAACTTGTCACATCAAATTGCAGCTGAAAATGTTTTGGTGCTCATACACTATTTTATATAAATACTGACCTGGAAGACATGCTTCAACTTCAAAATAGCTCTTTTTTGCACAAATCTCAAATATTTTTGGGAAGTTTCCCCTACGATGCAAGACAACTCTTATTTAGGTTATAATTTTTTTTTTAAGTTTGGAGATTTAAATTGCTCTTCTGGCCTTTAACACACTCAGGTGAGGGCAGTACTTTGATCTATTTACAAATACAAATTTTGTGCTCTCTACCTAAACTTGGGAGAGTTAATTAAAACTCAGCAGCACTGAAGTAGTTAGCTTATCTTGCAACGTATGACCAGATATTATTCACACATTTAAAATTTCTGTGCTGTATCTATGCTTATTTGATTGATTAGTTAAAAAATTTCTTGGCCCATCGCAACTACCAAATGCGTCTTTCAGGAGAGCTCTCAGTACCTTAATGCTAATTTTTCCTTTCCCAGCAGTATTACCACCATTTTAGAACAGGGGAAAGGAATTCTGAGCTTCACTTATCAGGTGAGTCATTTTAAACTTTCTGAAGTCCCTAGCCATTTTGATGGAATTCAAATAAAAGAATCACGTAAAAGATCAAGCAACTAGATGTCTGACTTCAAATTCCCACCGTGAAAAAGAACTAATTTGCATCTGGGCAGTAAAGCTGAAGAAAACCTGGTAACTACATATATACTAAGTCACATGATGCCTTCTACCATAGATAACCACATCAGGCAACAGTAATAAAAGTTCACAGGATTTACTGATGTGTCCTAAAAATAGACGCAATGAATATTGACAGCTGTGAGTGGTCTTGCCCAGCAGTCTGAACACTGCTATACATTGGTATATATTGTATGATCTCAAATTTACCAAAAAAATGCAATGATACATGAAGACGGATACACTGTTCTTGTCCTAACAGGCACAGTGATCACATTAAGCTGAAGAGATCAATAGGAAGAATATGCCAATTATAGCTGGATTTCACAACCCCAAATTCCTGTACAGCAGGTAATTTGAACCTTCAGGCGAGCTGAAGACAATATTTCCATTAATCCATTCTACTGTAAGATAGTTAATACTACTTGCCAGGATAGGCTAATAATTTACTTAGACAAAACGTAGGTGAGAATAACCATAGTACTATCCTTTGAGCAACTGAATTCCTTACCTTGATTAGCTATGACTTCGCTCATTCCACTGCCAGTTACTGTCTGCAGAAAAGCAAAGTAACTCCTCCGTAACATTTGTTTTTCTAAAGCAGCAGACTGGTCGTTTTCTTCTGCTGGAAGGAGCAACACCTCAAAAATAGCATGAAGTAGTGGCATAAACATCTGTTGCAGGAAAGGTGAAACCTGTGTCTGTGAAGACCACAAGAGAATGTCAGCACAAAAAGAGAAATTGAACATTTAGAAGTTAAAACTTGAAGGCTCATTGGAATTCTCAGCTTGGATTCACTTTTAATGTTAGTAATTTCATGTAATTACTTATAACACAGCAACTTGCATCAGGGTCACCATGAACATTACTGCACCTTGACCTACATGCCACTTATTTTAACACAAAAATAACTAGTCCTGTCTAGCCCCATTTTGTGTAGGAAAAGGTTTTTCAGGACTTTTAATGTTTCTATTCAGACAATTTCAAGTTTCCTGAAATACCATCTCTAAGCCATTAAAATTGGCAACAGGCCAGCTTTTATAGAACTTTTCTTTAAGGATTACTAAAGAAAAGGTTTTCTGACTGACATTACAGAATAAACTTGTCACTTACAACACTTTTTGTGAGAAATATATTTAAGGGCACTAAATTAATTATGAATTGAAAAACTGAAGGTGTGTGCTATTCAGTCACGTCAGAATTCCACAAAGAGGCAACTGATATGTTAATTTCCTAATGCTTAAGCAGGATTTTATCTTTTGTCATCTCTTTACCATGCCGTTAAAGTATTCAAGGTGAGACCATAGTACATAGGATCTTTATTTTTCCATGTTATGGTAAGAATAGTACTGTAGCATACGAACTTAAACATTACACCGGAACATGGTATTTGTTCCATCTTGCTCCTGTGACTTTTTTCTTTTACCTTCCTCATCTTTCACAGACTATTTTCAGTTATGTATTGTTATCCCCGATATGAATCTATATTCCTCCTTATACACATATTTGATATTTCTGTATCTCTATCTTCTGGAAATCTCATTATAAAAGATGAGAATTCACTTCAAAGCTCGTGTATTTGTAAACTAACTTGTAACATTAGCGTAAAACTTCAGTAGAGGCCATGAAGCTAACTGTGTCAATAAAACAAATCTGTGCTGCAAGTAGTATTTTAAAATATCCAAAAAATTAAACACAATATAAACATTTAAGAGTAATCAAAGAAAAAAAAAAGTCATTTAATCACTGAGTCCAGCAATGTATTACTGATCAAAGAATGCTTCCCAATAGCAGCCTTCAAAATACACTTATTTATTAATTTTTAGGGAGGGTTCTAACACATAACTTTTTCTGGAACTAGAAAAGGAGATCTCTCAGCAACAGTTTGACCCTCAAAAGCTTATGTAATATCATACCTTAAACTTAGCTGTTATTTGGTTTATAAGAGGAATGAATTCTTGAAGATCTTTTGCTTCACAATCTTTAAGCATGTGTTCAGAGGCAGAAGGAATGAATGGAAGAACTTCTTCCTCTAGGCAAATAATCATGCGGTGAAGGAAAGTGCGGACACCACTTCTCAGAACTTCCTTTTGTAATGGACAGCTGAGAGCTGGCAGAAATGTTTGTAAGCAGTCCAGATAAACCTCTGAGCAGCCACACTGTTTTACAGTTTGCTTATTGCTGAAAGCCTTGCTGGTTCGGCTGTAAAGGCAGACATCAAGTTTTAAGTAAGCTCACGTTCCAGTACAAAGAAGAAGCAGCAACACTGAGAATAAATGCTTTCCAACCCAGGTACTAAACTACAATACTCAACATGGGAGCCAGATAGTGGAAGTAATGAACAGAATTATTTTCATATGAAGTAGCATCACTTTGGCAGTTTCTGAGAATTAAATTCTAACAATTTACCAACAACACATGATTAGATTAGTGCTATACAATTATTTAAACAAAGAAATAGATGCTGATTCATTATGAACTTGCTCAATATTCTCTGTATAGATTCAAAGCAGACTCATCTAAGGGGACTTATTTTCTCAATTATTACAAGAAATTTTACAACTACTCATGATTTTTTAGGTCAATAAAGTAGAAATCTCAGTCTCTCCTCCCAGTAAATCCTTTGTATTTCCCTTTTATTCAAACCAGAAACATACAGTGTTTACTGTGCTGTACCTACCTAGCAAACCCAACAGCATGATTGAGGCAGTCAGCCAGTGCCATCTGTCTGTCGTCATCTTGTGCCATCATCAGTTTTTCTAACAGTACTTTGAACTTCTCCATCAACGGAGTCAACAAATTCCTCATCAGAACCTGTTTTCTTTCTGCAGAGTATTCGCTGTTAACTATTAACACTCCAGCTGTTTCATAAATGAAAAGTTGATCATCATTGCTTAACAGTGCCTGGTAGCCATTTTCCTAAAACAAGAGATAACAGGCACAATTCACTAAGTATCCTCTATCAAGGCTGTCTTCTCAAAATTTATAGCCTTCTATATATACACCCATCTCTACTCTATACTCCCAGAAACCCACAAAAGCAAAATTATTACAATTAGTTACAAAAGTAAGGTGTGCACGTGATCTCACATCAAAAAAGCAGAATAATTATTTATGCTTAAATATCTGCATGTTAAGCTTATGATTCAGCAAGTACTCAGGTACACTGGTAAGTGCAAGCCTCACTCATTACAGAAACCCACGGCAAATACTCACAGGAGGAGACAGTTCCATCAGGTCTTGTATTCTGTTCAGAACATCTTCAATAAAGGGATTCATTTGCTTACTGAAGTAAAACACAAGTACATAACACTACTTAGAAGCACATTCATTTTTACAGGTTTCAAGATATTTTATTTAAGCTGTGATGTTAGATGCTAAACTACCTTCTCCATACAGGAATCCCTGTTAAAAACCAAAGCACTGCTGCAGAAAAATCTGGCTTATGGGTATGATGCTAGTAGTAGGCCAAATAAATGCATGGCATTGTGGGAAATAATTTCTTTACTTCCCTAATTTCTAAAAAAATATGCATCATTTCAGTGAAGCATTTTGAACAGTTGAAAAAAGCATGCTGAAATCTGAGCCATCTCTGAGCTTCTTCTGCCTCTAAATCAAATACATGCCTGTGAAATAAGACTGACAGGACTGTTCAAAGGACTCACACACTGAGTAAACTTCATCAGTATAAATTCTAAAATTATTACTATTCAAAATTTAGTTAGGGACAGGGAAGAGTTACTCTTGAAAGTCTCCAGATCCACTCACACTCAGCTCTGCTTACCAAGAAAAAGAAGAAGAAGCATTTATATTGTTGGTCAGCCTTAACGTCTGACCAAAACAAACTAGGCGTATGTATTCCACTTCTTTGTTCCATGACAAATATTCCTACTGCTACCTTAGTATTACACAGTAGAACAATCCTGCTAGAGCACTGTTTTGGTATTTTACTTCACTGCACTCCACCTGAAACCCAGCCTTTTCTAATGACAACTGGGACATATAGAAGTGTTGTGTGTAGAAAATTAAGTGCTATTTGGATACATTTATTTACTCACTTAAGAGACTTGACAAATCTGGAAAAGAGGTAAGCTGTTCGACTCCGTACTTTGGGGCTTGTATGACGAAGACCACGGTGATCTAAAAATGCCATCTGTAATCAATAAAGCATCTCAGTCTTAGAATGCCTAAACAAGGCACGACAGAAATGTAATTATCCAACAAGTTAAGAAACCCAGCTTCCTTAGGGATCTTCAGAGAATAGGAATGTTTCCTAAGTCTAAAGAACTTATTTAGTCTCACCTAGTTAAAAATGTAAATGAGATGTAACTTACTAGTACAGTTGGAATGTGCTGAGGTTCAACAGCAAAGAATTTTTCATATCTAACCACTGTTTCAAAAAATTCCAGGGTCACTGATGTGTGTTGATAGGCACTAACACCAGAAGTCACCAGCTACAAATAAAAGCATTAGCAAGTTAGTATTTTATATATTCATAAAACCTAACTGCAACTTAAGTGACATGCTGGTAATTAAAATGAGCCATCTGAAGTGAAACATTCTAGTCTTTAGTGGCACTTTTAAACAGCTCTCAAGACATACTTACTGTTCTCATCATGTCTTGTAAAGCTGTAGCTTTAGTAACATCACCAGAGAAGTGAGCACCATGAGATACAGGAAGAGCCTCAGCCAACATATACAGCAGCCTTATTGCCACTTCTACTTCCATAAATCGTGTAGTCTGCCAGTTCCTAGAGAAAGAATATGAAGATCAAGTTAGTCTTTAGTACCTTATGAAATAATCACAATTATACCACGTTAATATTTTCTTTTGAGCCTTCTTCAGATGCACGGCATAAAAAGAACAGATTTAAACTAAGAAAAACACTGGAAGGCCGAGGAAGTTATACAGGATGCTTCTAAGAAACTTCATCCTCTAAAATACCACCCTCCTCATCAGATCACCACCAACTTGCTTTTGCCAGTTTCAGCTTGAAAGCTACGGATTTCTACTGTGCTTATCTAGATACAAACCCACCTACTATGACATGAGGATGAGCCGTTCAGCTTCACATAAGAAGAGCCTCAGTTAAGGTACAAGATAGCCACAAACAATATTGAATTTCTATTTATATACACATAACTCTCCTCCTAGCCAAGGAACTAGTAATGTTTCTTTACTTGTGTGCAGTTTCCAGAATTAGATTTACAATTTTTTTTTTTACAAAAATACTTCACTTAGATTTTTTTCTCCCCGTTCAACCTTATTTTTCTGATAAAAGTAATGCATAGTATTTATACCTCAAGGAAATTCTTATGGGATGTGGTGAAGTGAACACTTCTGCTAATAGCTGGTGCTGGGTTGGTAAGTGACAAAGATCAAGAAACATCTCTAGGAAAGAAAAGCTGCCATTTAAAATAACAAAAAGCTTTTTCTTTCTAAGGAGCTGAGTAACAGATTATACAAAGCCATATTTATCATTAAGTTGTAACGAGTTCATTCTGTCAACTAACCTCACCTTGCTGCATCATACTTTTACTACAGACTGCTGGTTTACAAAAGGAAAACAAAAACCAAAAACCCCAAAAGGCATCATACAAAACAAGCTATAAACCCCAACTTACTGAAGTGTAGTGTTAAAAACTCTGCGGACAGATGCCAACAGTAATTCTGGTGAAACCTGAGCAAGTCTGTCCAGCAACAGTTTCAACTGTTTTCTGTACTCCACAAACATTGCTTCATCTTCACCCTACCAAAAAAAAATTCACATCAGTAAAGTCCTTATTTTCATGTTTAAATTCATCCACAACCATTTTAGACAATTACATCTAAAGCAAAAATATGTATATACAAAAACAGTATAGCACACTCAGAGAATTCAACAATGCTCATCTAGTGCTCTTGCAACATAACAGCATGCTCTTTTTATGGCTGGATATAATATGTTGAGATTCACTGCATTCAGTCCAGAAACATACTAAAAAGGCTTTCCAAAATGAAAACCAGCCAGAAGTACAAGAAAGAAAATGCTCTTGGCAAAGCCTTATTGACCCAATTCTTAAAAACTGACTCACACCTCAAAGCCATTCCTTCTTGGCATCTAGCTTAGGTTTTAAAATTGGACTGACAACACTTATGATGGACTGGATACAGTTTAAGTTAACTGTTTTCAGTCTATAGCTGTCTGAACAGCCTGGGACAAAGTGTCTCTCACATAACCATTACTATTGGCTAATAGATGCTAAGCATGGAAGGAGAACTAAATCAAAGACCTTACCCCACCTTTAGCTCGTTTTTGACCATCTCCAGTAGCTCAAGCAGCATGCCTTTTCAGAGTTTCATTACACAATATTTCTCAAGTATTTTTGCAAGACAGAAGTATGTGCAGAAATATGCAAATTTGCACTGAACTAGCTGCCTCAACAGCTGCATTTAGTTATCAGCACAGCTTATTTGCCTAGGAACAACTCTGTACAAACACAGCCATAAATTTTGTTAACTCAGCTGGCTTGGATATACCTTTACTATGTTGTTTTGTCCTATGCAGACATGTCTAGAAGTTTTCCATATAGGGGGGAAAAAAAGAAAAAAATCAACCTATAGACCCTTGCTTCCTACCTTTAAATCTTTCAATTATGAAAAACACAGATTTTAAGTGTGAGCAAGTTTTACTACATACAATTACGTTGTATGTGTTTATTCCTACAACGTAATACCTCATTTTCAAAATTATATTCTTCATCATATGTCAACTTCTTCATAACAGCCAACATGATTGCCTAGGATAAAAACAGAACAGTAAGTATAGAGGCAGATAAGTTAGAAGAAACAACTGTTAAAAATACTACAGGTAAAGAAAACATTAAAGCTAATGTTTTGTTAGTTATGTTATTAAATAATTTTAATCCCTTTTGAATTATTATTTTCAGAGGTTTAGCAGAAGTTAACAATCTATCTGTCTTGATTTGGACTATGTCCAAACAATACACAGATACTATTCCAGATAGACAGCACAGATGTTTTGGAGCTCCCAGTCTCTGACAGTATTGTCTAGCTTTATTTCCTGCTTGTAATTTGCGCTATTCAGTTCACGTTGAGAACAATCAAGATGACTAAATTAGGCAGAGGAAACTGAACAGGTTGTCCAACGTAATATTTTTAAGGGGTAAGTCAGCTTAGCTATAACATCAACTTCTCCAATAGCTCATAGTAATTGGTGTGCGCATCAATCTCTATTCAAAAATTATTTTGCCATCTTTAATACTGCTGTCTAAACATTACTTCAAGAAACAGTGCGCTATATTGTAGTACCTACAACTACTATCCGTTGCATGTGGTAAATACTTCTGATTTGTCTTTTAGTCTAACCATTATCATCAGCATGAGTAGAATACAGTGCTTATATATTTGGTTTGTCATCCTTAATCCTGCAGAACAAAGTTGCAAAAAGCTTCAATTACACCTATATACCTTTACACATAAACCATTGACTAAGTCTGGGAGAAGGACTGGATCCAGCTGCACCTAGACTCCTCTCTGAGAAGTTCAGAAATCAAGTGGGCCCTTTCTGCACCTTGTCACTCAATGGGAGAGTCTCTCTACACCTTGTCCATAACTTACAGTAGCAAGTTGTCAGATAAATTAAAGCACTGAAGTGCAATATAACCTTAGCAAGGACTGCTAGTACATCCTAAAACAGCTATAAAAGCTTGACCTTAGCTCTACTTAAGCCTGAATGAAACCAAATGAAACAAAGCACCTTTTGACAAATATACCATGATTACTATTCTTTATTTTAACTGTAAAACCTGAAATTCATCAACACAAAAACAGCCCAATTAATTAAATCTAGGTTACTGAGTTGAAATTCTTGGTCATTTTGCAGAAATAGATACTTTGACACCAAGTGTCACCATGACCTATGAGAAGTGTCTGCTTCTCTGTAAAGAGTGGTATTTAAGATAAAAATAATTGCAAAACATTAATGCAGTACACTTGTAGCCAAAAATGCTTAGAAAGACTTGTCATTCTAAGAATTAAAAATGTGATCCTGCTGATAAGAAAAAAAACTTTGGAACTTCAGAGGCACAAGAAAAAAAGCCCCCTTTTTTCCTGTTCAAATAATGAATATGTCAGAGTGTGAACTTTAAAACGCAAAACTTTAAAGGAATGCTGCTAAGCACAAAATTTAAAGCTTAAGACAAACAACAACAGGATTTAGACTAGCTCCCGTTACTTTCTTATTATGAGTTGGATGAAAGAAAAAAATTGTTACAATTGTTTCTCAGTTTAACACAAATCCTGAACAAGTGCTCAGTAAAATTAAGAAATATTGGCAACATGAAAATCTCGAGTATGAAAGCAACTTAAACCAATGTATTTCAAGATAGTAACATTTTCCAACTTTTAATGTCTTAAGTGTAATTGCAGTAATAACATAACAATCTAGCTGTAACAACAAAAGACAGTCACAAAAATAAAAAGATTCAGTGTTATTATCAAAGTTCTTTTTCTGGGTTACCTAGTCCAATTTAAACAGACATTAGACAAAAGGAGATCAAGATATTCTATACCACAGTTATCCAAACTCAACTTTTCATGTTAGAATAGGTACAGAATTCAGTGTTCTTTGTAAAGGAAAAGGAATCACACCTGTTAGCTTCATGAACTTATGACATAACAGCACCAATCTAACCAGTTCAATATCCAAATCAGTACATCTACATTGCTGCCGACTGAGCTGAAAAATCCGTTTAAGTTTACTACTTCCAAAACTGGACATAAACTTTACATTTTATATATAAACTTGGGATTATCTACTTGAGCTTAATGTATATTTATTGTAACGTTTAACATATAACTGCTCATAATTACAACTGTTATCTCTCAATTGTTGCTTCTTTCTTAAGTTTAACTTTCATTATTAAGAGTTATATTTATGACAATCCTTCTAGACTTCTTCCAATCCTTTGGAATTGGGGCAGGTTTTAATAAAAATAAAAACTTCAAGGAAACAACCCTTCCATGTTGATTTAAGAATATTCTTTGAACAGTATAGCCTGCAGAGGAGCTTGCCAACATATGCTTAAGGGTTATTTGGGAAAACCAGCTCTAAAATAGCTTTCGTCTTCATACACAATTCAATGTAGGCTTACTATTTAAAGAAACAACTGTAGTTACTTAGCAAAAGATCAAACACACTGTCCTTACTTTTAAGCTTCACTTTTAATTACTGTCACATACACATTGAGGCATATAAATGAAATATGATTTGTTTTCAGCAAAATTAAGTATTCTGATCTAATGTGTCCTTGAAGTATAGAATCGGTAGTAAAAAATAAATACCTACCTCTACATTAGCTTTTTGTTGGTCTGAAAGTGCAGAAAGCTGGAATATAAAATTTAAGTGTTATTATTTGTATTCTAACTCCTTCATTACTCTCTAACAGAAAGACTTGCTTTTTTAACAGCCACATGATCTGCCTTTGCCCTCATGACAAGATTTAATTCAACTCCTTTGGATCTCTAAACAACACTACAGAAATAGCACAAGCACAGGCATTAAAGAAACAGAATGCTAATTAGTCAAAAAACCTATTTTGCAAGTCAGTTTGCACAAAGTATGAGACATTCATACAAAAATCAAATGAAATCATGTCAGAATTTGTGTTCAATTGAAGCCAGACATACTTGTTTCAGGATGTGAAGGTAGTCATAACAAAAGCCAATGATGTTAGAAGAGATGTCATCATCTTCATGAATTAGAAGTTGCAACATCAGGGCCACTTTTGCTTCAATAGCTTGTAGAGTGTCTTGAGCACTCTTCATATCACCATTTTTTATCAGTTTTGTCCAACTAGCTATTAATGCTTGCCCCATCCCATTGACCAGCTTAGAAAATCTGGCCAGAAAATCCACATCATCCTCCTGCAAGAAAAGACACATGATTAAAAATACTAGCAGACCTTATGCTTAAATAACATGAGACTACAGACTGTACTATCTATGTCTAGTATGTAGAATTAAACCAACACTTGTCTCCTAGCTGGAAACTTCCAGTTGCCTACAATTGGTTCTTTTTTCCCTGGGAATGGAGAAAGAAAAAAGTTAAAGCAATGCCAGATTAGGCTGTCCTCCATTACACAACATCTCTTCAGATTTGTTTGTTTCTCTCTTTACTGCAATAAGCAGGTTCAAAATAAAAGCAGAAGCACATGCCTACCATAAATTTTAGGCTGTAAAAGAGGAAAGTCTTTTTATGGAAAAACTTCAAAGAATGATACCAGCTGCAGTTCACTTCAGAAATACTGACAAGTACCTTTCAGTACTGCCTGTAAGAGTGAGTTATTATTAAATACTTCTGGCTTGCTTTGCAGAAAAATATTGATCAGAATCGAGAAATACCCCTAAAGCAGGCACCTCAAAGAGACGTTTTGGTCTCTGCCATAACTGTACAAAGTGAAGTAATAACAAGTCTACCTAAGAAAGACTGAGGTAAGATTTTTATTAGTAGGAATACAAATATGACAAAGGTTTCAAAAGTAACAGGTAAAAGCCTTGCAATCCAAGAACTACAGCTTTATAAAAACTGGTTGCTCTTTCTCCACAGCAGGTAGCAAAGAGCTGTTCCTTAAACAAGGCTATTGCCAGGCAATGTGTGTTTAGTTAGTATAGTTTTTTATACTTTTCCAGCCTACAGATAAGCATTTCAAGCCTCATGTTTGGTGGTACACACACGCAAAACAGCATACGTGTCCTTAAGAAAGCTCTTCCCCCTAATTATGCATAGAATTTTTTAGGGTGAGACATTAGATCAGCTATCTTGGCTACACCACCTATTACAGAATCATTCAGGAAGGAAGATTCAAGACAAAGAAACACAGAAGCAGTATTAACAGAAAGCACAAAATGCTTTAGGAGAGGAACAGGAGTTATATAATACCTTGCTTCTAGAATGAAATCCTGTGTGTTCAAATTAATAATGAACATTAATAACAAGCTCTTAAATTTAAATATGAGAAAACTGTAAGAAGTGATCAGCTTTGATGCAGAAGCAAAACTACTTCCCTCTAATCTATGGACTGTTTTATATTTTTCTGTGCATCTGCTTATTTAAGATATGTCAGAGACCTATGACTCATTCCTATTCTTAAAAATCAATACACAAACCTGATCAATACTGAAGAGGCCAGCAGACTGCAATACTTGACATAAAGACTCAACCAGTTTTGTTTTATCAATTGGGTCCATTCCCTTATTTACAATTTCAAACAAACAATCACAGGCTTCTTCCCGCAGAACTTCCACAGACATGTGACCTAGCAGCATATTTATAAACCTTCAGAGAAAAAAAGTTTAGTTTTATATGTACAAAGTAACATTGTATAGAAGCTTTATAATATTTGTGTGCATATTTACAATGATTTCTTTTTACAGTTCTTCTTTTTCTATTGTACTGACAAAACTCAACATTTTATACATTTTAAAGAGAACATAGCAAACTGAGTAGCACTTAGTTTGGCCATTATATCATCTTGGCTTGCAAAAACACTCACTCTCCTAAAATTACCAAAACTCCAAATATAGAATTAAAAATCATCTTTGAAGGACTTACATATATTTCATTTCACTTATATACATAGTCGGCACACTACCAAGATAAATTAAACCCTTTCCATCAAAACCTTCTTACCTTTCATTGGCTATCAGGCTCAAATCTATCCAGGATACATAAGCTCCAACTACTTCAAGGCACTGGCATGTCAACTCTGAGTTATTATATTGATAATTTTGTAAGATTTGGTACCATGATTCCACCAAACTTGGAATGCATTGTTCCCTCATAGTATCTTTTAATAAGGTGTTCCTACGAGCCTCCTATCAATAGAGGAAACGGATATAATCAGTCTTGTCACAGATTAGCATCTTGTCAAATTAGTAGCATTTTTGTATCCACTGTCAGACGTGTCATAGCAAGAAAAACAACTCAAATCAGAAACCTAAAGAGAATGCTTTTTCCTTTCCAACAAATAAAACCAAAATATCCCAAGTTTTCCCTTTGATTATCCACAATGCCCAAATACTGAGTAAAAAAAAAGGCAGAAAAAAAAAGAGCAGTTCTCTAAATCATTAAATGAACTTTTGATGTTAGGACCTCTTAAAACATGCACTAGAAAAAATTAACATTATTTTAAAATAAGTCTCAGTCTAGCATTATACTGGCAAACTTGGTTGATTAAGTTTTGTTTGCAAGCTTTCAAGAAAAAAAAAATAGCTGAAAAGCATGGAATCATAAAAAGCATTAAACAACAAAGCTAAGTGTAATATTTTGGATTTAAACCACCTAATGTGTCTAAGGCAGAGCTGCCACAGGAAAAAAACATATCTAAAAACCTTCTGCTCTAATTAAAGCAAGAGAACTTTTTAAAATTCTAAAATGAGTGTTATTGCAAAATAATAACTTGCCTCTGATGTATGAACAACATCCCGGTCCACCAGCTCAGCATCAACAGCCATCAGGATTCTGAGGTACATATCCACACCTCGTGGATTAAGGTCAACTACTGACAGAATGTCAAAAAAAAACTTGGGCCATTTTGTGAGATATTCAGTAACAAAAAGCAATGCAAAGACTTGTGCTGCTTTGTTGCGAATAAAAGTCTTCTCAGGCTGGGGATTCAGCATCTGGCAGAAACAAGACATTTCATCTGTATATTCTTAATAAATTAGAGAAGAATCTTATGAGTTTGTTGATCTCTCTATAGTAGTTAATGTACTAACCCTCTTCCTGGCTGAGACCAACAAATTACATTTCCAAGGAATTTGAAGAAAAATTGGCTAAATTGTCATGCTACAGAGAAAATGTTTTCTACAGGTGATACAGTCCTAAGCCTTTCATTCAGTACCAAGACATGAAATGTACTACTCAAAGACTAAAAAGTCAGTCTGGTGAAAGTTACAGTCCTCCTGTACCTAGCTTGTGCCTGTGTTAAATATTACTGCTGACAATAGTAAGAGAAGTTCCTAAATCTAAGGGAAAATAAAATTAAAAATCTGTCACTTCCAATCTCCTCTTCTCCCCTTTCCCTTTTATAAACTCCTAAATGGAACAGTTTGCCACAAAGACAAAAGCAATTTAATCCACTTCATAATGATCTGTTCTTTTTAAAGTTGCATTATATTCCATTTCGTACTGTTAAGTTTTCTACACAGCAACTATGTTAATCTTCAGAGCAGAAGTGGAATTACAGTTATATAATGGCAGCTATGGGCAAAAGTAGATGGTTCTGCTGACTGCAAACTCCTGGATTCTCGGAATCTGTTTCGGTTTTTTCCCTCCAAGATGTGTAAAAGTTCTTGTCTGGCAGTTTGTGTGCCCGAGGTGGAATAAATCAGAGCCCTTTAGTTTTCTGTCTCAAGGTTGTTTATTCTTTTCTTATCTGTAATATTTTCCCTCAGCCCAGCCGAGGTCTGTCTTGCAGGGCAGCCATGGCACACTCTCTCCCCTTCAGGGCGGTGCTATCTTTTTAAACCACAAACTACGTACATTATGTTTACAATTATTTCCCAATTACTATCACCTATATTAGATAGTGAACCTCTACTCTAAACCAATCCAAAAGTGCCAGCTCCACAATAGAAAATGGAGATGAAGAAGAAAGAAGGACCAAACACGTGCTTTTTCCTCCGTCTTGTGTTTTAAAATCCTCATTCCCAAAAATCCTAAAATCTATATTTTCACTTTATGATAACACTACTCAAACTTCTGTGACTTTTAAGTTCTTCATATAAAGCTGGTAATTTGTTTCAAGGGCTATAATCAAACCCACAGATGTTTTGGGCATCATTCCAGGATCTCAGAGCCCCCTGACCAGGGTCTCAGCAACTCTGGACTCCCAAAGGGATGTCTTAGACTCCGACACTGGATGGGGCTGATACTACAAGTTCAGCTACAGTAATTAATTCCACAAGAAAGAGCAGTCCATACCCTGTCATGGTACTAACAAAGGAGTGATAAACATCTGCCAGCATTTTAAGTAGATAAGAGTTCACTCAGTAGGGTCTTATAAAAAGAATTAGCAGGCCTGCTCCTCCTCCAGACATTCAGGAACATCAGGAATGCGCATTATACCTCTCTAAAGGGGAACTTTTAATACCCCTTATTTCACACATAATTGATTAAACCACAGTCATTATCTAATAAAAGAGCTACATATTTAGTAATAAGTTCAGGCATGGACTTCTTTACAACACTTGATTTAAAAAATTTCTCACAAACCTTTAACAATCAGATACCAAAGATCTCCAGCAAGTCATCTTTAAGCTCGAACAATAGATTAAACATTTAGTCCACACTCAATGCCCTATATTAGCCTAAAAGCCTAACATGCACGATTGCTGTGAAGGACAAACATACCTGTGCTTGCAGCCATGTTATGAGTGTTTCCCTAATTAGCTGCTGCTGGACTTCAGTAAGTTCAGAGTATCTGAAATAAAAAATATTGTGAGGTCAAAATACAACTGTGCTTCATGACAAGCACCAACACTCAGTAAAGCAAAAATTCTAGTTGCTTTACTGGTATGGTATATAATGCTTCACATTAACATGAACAAAAAGTTTCTAGGACAGCAATTTACAAAGCTATTTGCACGTTAAAATTCTGACTCCAAGGCAAAAATAATAAAAAGCATTTCACCCATAGTAATGGATCACATGTTGCAGCATTACTGCCACCTATATTGGGAGTAGAAGCTTGAAATTTTGCAGGAAAGCTGGTCCATCAGAGACAGGACTTATGATCCTAATAAAAATACACATTTGACCATAGGCCAAGGGGCAAAGGAAGACACATCTGTATATGCTTGAACTTGTTTACTACACATTGAAGACTATCACTACTAAGTACAAGAAGTCCTTCACTGATCTGACCTACACTACATTTATTATCAGACTTATGTAAAAAAACCCAAGGAAGTAATTCTGCTTTATGTCATACATATAGTCCTGGAAAATTGTGACATTGTATCTAGCCCACCTCAACTACAAGCCATACCTCTGCCAGGACTAGTGAAGCTGAGAATACTCTTATTACAAGAAGAGTTAGCTATGGGCTTGTAGAGTCCTTAATAGGAACGACTACTGAATGGGACTCCAGTCTTCCTGTCACATCCAACTATTTATTAAAGAGAGACAAAAAAACCACCTCACTGAAAATGTTTCAAGAAAATAAGTAGCAGGAAACTAGAGAAAACATTCTGCAGGAAGCAGGTGACAGGGATGAAACAAGCAGAGAAAAGTGGATAAAATTAGGTAAATAAAGTCTTTAACGTTTGGACTCTTGCCAAACTGTAAAGATCAGTCACAAAATGCATCTTATTCCTATCTAAACTCCTGACCCATTCAGTGTATTACAAGCAGACATGATGACATTCAAAGATTCCATGATACTCAATACCAGACCCAGGGAGCCCAAAGTGAGAAAAAAATACAGTTCTGTGCAATGACATTCATATTATTAAGAAGTATTTTTCCCTAGAATTATAGAATTATGAAACCACTACTCAGTGAAAAGACTGATTTCTCAACATCTCTGCCATGGTTATTGAATGAATAGGGCTCTGTCTGAAGTCCAGGACTCTGTACAGAGCACGGCTGCAAAAATCAGTGAGAGTACAGAGTAAGGCCAGAATCTCCAGACAGGAATAGCTAAGTTTCAAGCAGTCCTTGCTAACTGGGTCTGCATTGGGCCATAGACAGGTGTCAGACTAGCTGAAAGCAGAGCATGCTGCTCAAAACCTCTCCAAGGAAAAGGCAAAGAAATACAAGACAGCTCTCTGCACTAGACTACAGACACCTCATCAACCATAACTAGGCAACAGATACCATTTTAAGCTTATTTGCAAGCAGAATAAAAAGGGAAAATTAAATGGATGTATACGGATGGTATCAAGAAAAATTACACACTTGAACTTAACTTGATGTTCCAGAACTTGAAAGCAGAAGAACTTGATGTGATCATCACTAGAAAAGAAAACTGTGTTACTGGAAGCAATATGGTACACATTTCTGTGAAAAAAAACAAACAACAACTTCCTCAAATATTACAATCAGATTGCCCCTTTGGCAACAGAAAAAAAAACCAAACCTGCTGTTACTGTTACTTCAAAGCAAAAATGACAAATAGGGGAGCAATTAATCTGGTAGAAATGAGCAACAGTTAAATTAATATTTATGTTTGATACTAGTCCTTTTTTCTACAGCCACCTATTTGTTATGGTTTGATTTCAGTATTGAACAAACAATACTTCAATACTTATTGTATCCTGCCCTTACAAAAATCTGTCAGGCTTCAATAGTATGCTTGAGGCCCACTACGTGCAAGTTGTACTCTGCATCTTAAAAATCAAACGTAAAGACAAACTGAGGTAGAGAATAAGCTTAAACATTCCACATGTTGTTCTCTACACTGCTTTTTCACCTCATTATCTAAAACTTGCAACAATCGTAAGATATTTTTTAAAGATAGTAATTTCTAATCTTCATAGTTTTAATTACTGCACATTCTGATGTAGTCTGTAGTTTTGATAAATCATTTACAAAAAAGCATTCACTATAAACCACTGCAGTTATTCAGGAGAGATGCACCCTTCAATCTCCTTCCAAACTGAATTATTCTGTAAAACAGTGACAATCTAGTATTTTTTATGTAAATACACAGCTATGTGCAAAAATAGTGGTGATTACACACTCTTTGCACCTTGAAAAATGGGATGGCCTACTCCATACAATAGGGGCAAGGAACTACTTATGAGATTACCGCATATAAAATCTATAGTCTCACGGTGGGCAATTCTCAGCACTTCTTTTCCCCTGGATTTCAAAAACCAGCAGCCTTTAGGCTACTAAATAAATATGGAGTTTAATTTATACATTGCTCTTCTCTGAAAGACCACAGATCAACTATGATACTAAAAACAGTATGTAGACCATACTAGCTTTCCACAATTTAGTTTGCCTATTATGCTGCACAGCTAAATCAGACACACACATATTACTGATGAAAATAAGAAATTATTAGTTACATTACCTGTATATACTCTGAGCTAATGCTTCTGCACAGACTTGCCAAGCATCCTGAGATATCTTGAGCTGCTCAAAGTAAGCTAGTGCCTGCAAAAATTAAGTTTCACTTAAAGACCAAAGCACATAGCAATACCTCTCATTCACACTTGCCCTTGTATTTAGCAGCTGTTCTTCAAAAAACCAACAGTCTGGATACATTCCAGTGACTCCCTAATCACCTTAACACTGAGCAGGTTTTTTCCAAATTCTAGTATCATAGGTAACCATTTCCACTTCATATTCAATACAAAGACTGTTGTTACTTGAATACAGAAGTCATAGAATCAGAAGTGCTGAGGTTAGATGGAACTTCCAGAGACATAGTTGACTAGATCAGCTTGCTCAGGGCCTTTCCATCTAGGTGGAAGTTCACATCCAAGTTAAAATTCCTTCCACAAGTTCTAAAGAAGTGGTAATTCAGATTTTTCACTGAAAACAACTCACTATTTTTGTTGCACCACTTTGCTTGTATTCAACATCCCAAGCTCAAAAAACATTCAAACTCTGAACACCTGGACAATTGTCACTTTATGAATCTTCTACAGAAACTGAGAAAACCTCTACCAAGTTTTAAATAATCACATTACTTATCAGAACTTCTAAACAGCACTTGACAAGTTAATTTGACTTAATTGCTTTAAGGCTCCGTGTGGCCTGTAATACAGAACAGTAAAGCAAGTTTTGAAGCAGAGATTAGATTAACAACATTGTTTCAGTCCTCTGAATGCATGCATTTCAAGGGGGTGGTTTGGCAGTTGGATATTTTTAGGGGCTGCTTTTTTTCATTACTGCATAAATGCTCCCATTTACCAAAGTCATCTCCCAAAGTAATTACTCAGAACTAAGATCTAAAATAAGAGTTCACTTCCTGTAGTTAGTACAAATGATATTCTTTTACTTAATATATTGCTTTACTAGAAATGGTTTGACATTTCCCTTATGTTACGTCTTACATTATAGTGGAAAAGGTAGGTCCCGTTCTGCTACAAAATATTTCAAAACCGGGCAGACTGCATAGTTAAAAGGTCAAATATAAAAGCTTCCAATTTTAGTAATATTCTGTTGACAGATCACTAAAGATTAGCTATATCCATCTTTTTAAAAAGGACAAATACCCAGAACCAACATATTTAACAGGCTACTTAGCAAATCACACCACATTTGTAACTGTTTTAAACATTCCAAGATGCATTTTACAAACACAAACCATGGTATTAACATCCTCATTCCCAAAAGATATAAGTTATCCTGTAGACAGTTAAATCAACATGGTAATCAGTTAGCAGAAATAATTACTCAATAAAGTTACATAAGTAATAGTGCCTTTTCATAGGAGCATCTCTTATGCAGTGTTATGCACATACCATTATTACTTTCTTAACCTACTTTACAGTAACACAAGCTTCACTACAATTAAACCCACATATTTCAATAAATAGACACTAAACCTAGGTAATCCATTAAAATGATAGTTAAAAACCATCTAAGAATCAACAGGCTAACTTCAAGCAAATTGTTTTCTGTGGCTGATTGCCATTCTGTGAAAATGTATGTAAGGAGTGTAGCAAGTACAAAGAACTGAAAAAACTTAAACAGTCAAAGTCCAGAAAAATAAATTCTATGCACAATAAGTGCATTTGAACTGAAGTGTAACAGAATTGATAATACACACCCCCCAGCTTATATGTTTGCAACATGACCTCGTTTTGTACTTGCCACCACAAATCCTACACATTGGTTCACAAAACAAACTCAACAAACCCCACAGCCCATGAAAACATGAGATTTTTGTACTGCAATACTATCTCCAGTTATTAGAGAGAAGAGGAAATTTATTACATACTCTTTGTCTGAAGTCTGCATTGGCATTTGGGTTGAGCCCTAAAAGGGCTTGTTCATCCATCTCTATTGCTATATTCGTTGTTTTCTGTTCCTAACTGCTTTGCCCACTTCTTCTAGAGGGGAAAATACAATCATCTGCAGATAGAGAAAGAGAAATTTTATTTGCTCAGCAAAGCAATAAAAATTAAAAACAGGACAGCAAAAATGACACAAGTTGGCCCACAAACCTCAAATAATGTACTCCAACTAAACATGGATGCACACGCTTCCAATACAGATACCAGAATTCTAAGTCCTTTAATCAACTTTTCACAGTACTTTACTTCGTACTGAATAAGGAAACTTTAAAGTCTCTATATATTTCGGTTCTCTCTTCAGTTCACTGGCATTATGTATAGTATTCAGCTGAAAGGCTTAAATTCAAGTTTCAAGCATGCAGAAGTTGAAGTTTCAGCAAGACAAGACATAAGCATAAATCTGCTCCCTAAATGAAAGGCCACTGTTTTTTCCCCCCACCACAAACTTAACTACAAAAAAAAAAAAAAAAAATCGACTCAACTCCAAGATAGATAAGATGCTTCACACTCACTTATAAAGTATTTTGTGTAGTGAGGACAAAATTATTAGGTCTTTCCTCTAAAGCAAGCACATACAAGTGTCTTAGAAATTAACCACAAAATACACCACACTGAGTTGTTAACAAAAGTTTTCTGTTCCTATAGATGGGTGCTGATTTACTAGCAACAACTTTTATTTTGAAAATTAGGTGTAAAATTAACAAGTAAGTTGGACAAATGTTTTAAAGATGGCTTGCCTCTACAGGCTGTTCTGCAATGCTCTAGTAAAACATAAGTAATTCTAAAACAATTAAGATTTCTCTGTCAAATATTAGGAAAATACTAGGATATGTTAAATAGCAAGAGAGGACAAAAATCCATCTATCTTTCAGATCTCTGCCCCGCCTCCCTTCCCCCAGGGTAACATAGTTAATTAGGCCTAAAATCAGGCGTTGCTAAGTACGTAGGAGGTAGGGGAAAGGCAGAGACAAGAGGAAGAGAAGAAATACAAAGGAGCTGTGGTTTGAAGCTGCCCACATACCCATAGGCAGAACTTCTAACTTCTTAGTATTGTGTCTCGTGCACGCTCTACTGTTCACCCTCCCCCACGGGAAGAAAGGTGGCACAGTGACTGAAAGGTGGCAAGCAGAACTGAAAAGGAGAGCCCAAAATTTGATGTGGTAACAGACTTCTTATAAAAAAGTCAAGACAGAATACACTATGCCAAAGTGCATAATGAAAAGCATTTTAATAAGTAAAATTGAGTTCATACAAAAAATTTGCAGGTTTTGGCAGTATAGAAACAAGAAAGTCTGGAACAAAGCAATGACTCCTGGCAAAAGAAACCTCACAGACTGCCTTAGTCACAGTGCTCCCCATCAGGGGCAGAATCTTTAGGGATTAAACTTGCTGTGCTAAGTCCTCTCCCTCTGCATCCCCAATCCCCCAGTCTGTTTTCCCCATAATCAACATCCAGAAGAGCCAGATTAAAAAAAGGTAAAATGCTTCAGGGAAAATTTTTTGGTTTTTTTTTTTTTTTTAATAACATCTTTTGATTAGGGTCTGGTCCAGAGTTACACGACTATTTAATATACAAAGGCGCTTTTTTTTACATATTTACCTGCTGATATCAGTACATTACTATTTTTTGGGCAAATGACTTATACCTGGGTGACAAATTTTGCTAATAAAAATATTATTCAAATATATATTCTCTTCACTTGTTAATGCTAACAGCAATGCCAATCAATTTTGTTTTTTCTAAATGCCTCATGAGTATACTTAAAATTTCAACTTCTATCACATAGCCTTTTCTCAGTTTCATCTTGACTAGCCAACTCTAAAAGACAATTAATGAGGTAAAATACTTGAATGAGCCTCTTGAGAAAACTAATAAAATAACTTTGCATGCCTCATGGTTTTACTTAAGCAGGTAGCTTTTCTACCATGAGTTTAACCAGCCAGCTACACTTCAAAAGCAAAACTGAACAATGATTTTAATAGTACTAAAAATTCACAAAATCCATTGCAAAATGCACTTGGCTGTAACATCAAGTGTATCATTAAAGCAAGTTTTATTTATAAAAACAACTTATTAATAGCTAATATGCAGCTGTGCAGAAACTATAGTCTAATTTATTAAATTCTTTTTTTTTGTTAAGCAGTACATCATGTCAGGTGGCAAACTCACAGTAATTAGAAGGATGCAGTTCCTTACCAGTGAAGTCATACAGCTATGTCCCATCAAAAAAATTTCTCCTTTTCCCCTACTAAATACTTAAAAATGCATTTGATAGTGAAGGTTGTTTTCAAAGTGTAAAGGAGGAACAAAAAAAAATTCAACCCACTTCAAGTGGGGAAGACTGCCCAATTAACAATACAAACGTGGTCAAAGTGTGAAGCTTCGATCCAGATATACCCCCAATAATGAAAGCATTCAAAACATTTTAACTACAGATGCTAACCACAGGAACAATCAGCAATTATAAAAAGCTTCATGTTCAGCAGTCATTCTAAGTATTTACAATATGTGATAAAACAGGGGGAGCCAGTGGTGTGCCTCATTTGAATTTCCTCAAGTTTTCTCCCTAATAAAACAAAGAAATTAAAATTAATCTTTTCCAGTCTTTTTTTGCGGTTTTGCTTGCTGCAAACCTTGGGCATACTTAAGAGCCTCTTCGGGCTCTAGATCCTTTACCACTGATCTAACACACGGTTAAAAGCCAACAGCTGTGTAACTACTGCTACTTCGACAACTTTTCAACTGGACTAGAAAAGTTCTTCGTGGAAGTGGCATTAAGTCTTAGTTTCAGGCACAACCTTACTAGCAGAAATTCCCGGTAAGGAGTAAGGCCTCCTAGCCCCCGACCCAGACTCGGTCAGAGCCCGGTCTCCTGTGGCTGGGAAGAGCCGACACCACTCCGCAGCGCAGCCAGGCCGGGCGCTCAGGAATTCAGAGTCTCCCGCGTTCAGCTCCGCGGCACAGCCATCGGCTTCTCCTTACACCTCGCCAGCGCCGTCCCGGGCCGGTGGGAGTGACCCAGCCCCACCGCCCACGGCTGAGAACCACAGCTCCGACCACGCCGCGACCAGCAGATTATAGAGGTACGGGGAGGTCCCTCCCTCCCTTCATGCCGCCGTCCTACGATTTCTTCCTTCCCCCACCAGAACCGTAGCAGATGGACAGCCACCGAGGCGCTAGCTCCCGCGAACAGAACCGCACCGCAGCGTGTATTAGCAGAGAAAAACACAGATATTTTTCGTGGCATCCGCAGGGCGGGACCGGCGGGACCCGGCCGCCTGCAGCACCCGCTGCTCCCCAGCAGCAGGGCCAGGCGGACGCAGCGACGACTCTCTCCCCTTCCTCGGAGCCTCTGGGCTGCTGGGGAGGCAGCCGTGGGCTGAGGAAACCGACCGGGGGACCCGCAGGAGCCCGCAGGCGCCGCCAGCTCAGACCACACTACCCTTTCCCCCCCGGGCTGCGTCACCCGCTCCGCGTGTCGCGTCCTGCCTGCGCCCCTCCACCCGTACCTTCCCGGTCAGTGCTCCATCGCCACCGGCTCCCGCCCAACCCCACGGCTCCGCAGCCGCCACGAGCACAGAGAGCGGGCCGGGCCGCACCGCCTCGGCTGGCGGCGGGAGCAGGAGGAGGAGGAGAAATAGGACCGCCCCTCTCCGCCAAGCCGACGGGCCGCGGAGCACACCGGGATGTGCCCCGGCCGCGGGGCAATCTGGGAACCGTAGTCCGGCCCCCCACCTCAGTACCGCTGGCACCGCTGTAAAACTGAGCACACTGGCGGAGTAAACCAGGGCAGTCCCAGCTCGCCTCCCAAACTGCCTCCAGTCTCTGCAAATCGTGCTGTGTCAGCGGCGGCGGGGCGGGGCTGGCCTGGGCCGCCGGTGCGAGCTCCGCAGTAGCTGCCGGAGCGACCTGCTTGGGGACGCGCGCAGGGCAGGGCCCGGGCAGGCGTGGGCTTGTCCATAAGGAGCGATCCAGCTGTGTCTGCACATGTGGCACTGGGCTCCTGCGCACAGGACTCTGCAACGCAGGGCCGTGTACGGGACGTCAGCACGCGCCCGCGTGGCCGTCGGGCCAGACTTAAAACCGACCTAAACGGGAGCAACTACGTTACAAACCCGTCCCAGCCGCGCTGCTGTTACGCTATCTTTCAAGGCAAAACCCACTCCTGTCCCGTGGCTACGGCAGCGCAGCTCTCAAAAGGTGTGAGGCGCCCAAAGCTCGAAAGAAATTTGCTTGTCCTGCTAGCAGAGCCGCTGCTCGCTCACGGTGCATAGAGGAACGAGCGCCCGGCGGGACCAGCCACAAAAGAGAGGCACCCCATGGAACTGAGTGCGTGGGGCGATCCGCAGTGGCAACCTCACGGTAGCCAGTGATCTCTCCCAGACGAGCGCGAGAGGTTTCCCCGATAGCCTTCCGCTCCCGGCTACTGCCTCGAGGCGATTGTGGTGCCTCCGCCTGGAGCCTCCCTGCCACGTTCTTCGCGCCAACGCCAGCAGGGCGGGAGTCACGCACAGCTGGGTCTCCTTGTATCGGGACCATGCAGGGCCACGGCCTCGGTGATGGGAATAGGGGGCCGTGGCCGGAACCGGGTTGCCTGCAGGGCATGGGGCAAGGCCTGTCGGGCCTGGCCACGCGGCGCCGCCAGGCCGGAAGCCAGGGCCGCGCGCGGAGACTGACAGCTGCATGCTCCAATAGCGCTCTGCTCGTAGCCAATCGCCGTGCGGGGGCGGGGCTGGGTGACTGACGTGAGGCGGCGGCGCACGCGGCCGTCCCTTTCCTTTCTTGCGGGCCACGGTAGAGGAGTGCCATGAAGGCGTCGGGCACTGTGAGTACGGGCCGGAGCCGGGGCCTGGCGGGTGCAGCTGGGGCCGAGAGTGCGGCCGAGGTGGCCGCTGGGAGGGCGGTGGCGGCGGTGGCGGGTTGTAGCGCTCGAGAGTGGCCCATGCGTGCCCAAACGGCGTCGCTTGGCCCGTGAGGCGGCGAGCGGCCAAGATGGCGGCGGCGCCGCCGCCGCTCCCGCCTGGTGCGGACCCAGACCGGCGAGCGGCACCGCGGGGAGATCGACTCACCCGGCGCAAGGGGCCTTTCCACTTCTGAACTGAGCTGCTCTCGTCCCGTTGTTCCTTTGAGGAGCCGCGGGTTCGGCGCGGGGCGGGCGCGGCGGTGGCTCCGCCGCTCACTCACTCTGCGGTCCTCCTGATCTTCGTGTCTCTCCAGCTGCGGGAGTACAAGGTGGTTGGGCGCTGCCTGCCCACGCCGAAATGCACGACCCCTCCTCTGTACCGCATGCGGATCTTCGCTCCGAACCATGTCGTCGCTAAGTCCCGATTCTGGTACTTCGTTTCTCAGCTGAAGAAAATGAAGAAGTCTTCTGGAGAAATTGTGTACTGTGGCCAGGTGAAGGATTGAAAACTTTAAAACGTAGGAGGTTCTTACGGAATCCTAGCAGGTGTATGTGGAAGGATTTTATAGGAATCAGAGTTACGGAGTGTGAAGTTGAAATCCATTAATCTTTCAGTTGCTGTGAAAAGGAGTGACAAGTTTGGTTTGCGAACGTAGTGGTATATGCCTTGTAAACTGAGTAGAAATTTACTTACTGATTTAAAGTTACAAATTATGTGTTGCTTAGTGTTGCTCTCTTGTTCTTAGACTAGGTTCATTGTGTGATACATGTTTTAAGACGCATTTGGACATCCATAACCTTGAGGAAGTGAATGCTTGTATGCTTACACTCCTCTACCTTGATATTTCAAGAACACTCTTTAGACCTGAAATCTTGTATTTTTCTTTGAATTAATAAAGCTTTCTACTCTGAATTATCAAGACATAAATCTAGCTATGCTGGTAAGGAAAAAAGAGCGAAAAGTTTTTTTTTAACGAAACAGTGGTTTTGTTAGAGTTCTGAAATATTTATTCTTAAAATTGCAAAATGGTGATAGTATATAATCTCTAACCATTTCCATATTCTTTTATAATTTCAGGTGTATGAGAAGTCCCCTCTGCGGGTAAAAAATTTTGGTATTTGGTTGCGCTATGATTCTCGTAGTGGAACCCACAACATGTACAGGGAGTACAGAGATTTGACCACTGCGGGTGCTGTCACTCAGTGCTGTAAGTATATGTCACTGTTTGAGGTGTAAAATAGTAGGATCAGTGTACAAGCAGAAGATTAAATCTCAAACTGGGAATAAAGCATGCTGACTCAATCCATGGTAAAATAACTGAAACACTGGAAAATTAAAGGAGGGGGTTGCCAGATACTCCATAGATGTTTATCTATTATACATGTGGTATCTGACTTGTTACCTCTCTTTATACAGTTTCTCTGATTGGAAAACTAATTCCCACTTCTTTTTGGTGTGTCTTTCTACAGTTCTAGTAATTAATTTTGTTATACAAACTGAGAAGTAATTTTCAGGTGCTATGTGTATTTCCTGCACTGTGCTGTTTTAGGAGAATTGAATATATCTTCCCAAGTCTTGTGACGAGAGTATTTCAGAGATCATGTGCAATATACTAGCATCTGTCCTTTATGGAGTAAGTAAAAAAAATCTCAGGGAAAAAACCCTATTGTTACTCCAAGATCTCATTGCCTCATTTCAGAGAGAATTAATGGTTGTCCTGATTTCAGTGTGTATTGTGAAGTACTTGAGGGATAGACTGTTTTCCTGGTTCCTATACTTCCATCTATCAGTATAGCTGATACTGTTGATACTTGACTCCAAAGTATTACAAGCACTACAGATTGCACATAAAAACCCAAAGAATATTGTTCTTAATAATGATATTCTTGTCATGTGTGCAAATATTAAATGTATCTTGTCGCCTTTCAAAAGCTGAAGTGCTGTTGAAAGTGAAATTTAAGGTTCTACATTAATGTACAATAATCCCTGTTCATGAGCATACCGAATAATTGCTTAAGAGGCCCAGGAACCATATTTTTCACGATAAAATGACTGGTACGTTATGTTCAACAATAGTTGTGACTGGTAAGTTTTTAATAGGGGTGTTAGATCTTCCTGGGAAACAGTAGTATTTTAACAGGCATACCTTGTGGATCTGGCTATGGATGTGATTTGAAGCCAGTGATTTGCACTGCTGAATAGAGGAATTTTCAGGTAGCCCAAGTAAGATGCTTCCTCCTATTCAGAAAGCCTGATTATGTGGGATGAACATTAATTCATGGTTCTATAGCTGGTCAATTTCAATAAAAGTAAAGCTATCCTCAGGTCCTACTTTTACTTGCACTTTCCTTTTGGAAGAGAAAGTGTTTTGAAGTTCATATGTCTTTCCAGTAACGATATTTCAGTGTTGATTCTGAATCACAGGATTTTCTCTCACAAGAGAGAAAGTAGTCCTAGGTATATTCCTTGTGTCCATGCATACTTTCTTGAAATTGGACAAGAGAGTGAGATGGCTCTTCCTATAAAGGAGCTTGCTTAGAACTTTGAGGAAGAATTTGTTGATGCTTGTTGGTCTTGTGATATTTGTGCCATCATTTTACATAGTAGAAATGATGATTTTAACTGCAGCTGATCAGAAATTTTGTAAGTTGTAGAAGGCACTACGAACATTTATTGGACAAAAGCCTGTAAGATTCTTGAACTGAAAATGTAGAAAAATTTATTTTTAATGAGTTCTGTTGTTCCAGACCGTGATATGGGAGCCCGTCATCGTGCCCGTGCTCACTCTATCCAGATCATGAAGGTTGAGGAAATTGCTGCCAGCAAGTGCCGCAGACCAGCAGTCAAGCAGTTCCATGTAAGTGAGCCATCACTGCAGTGGCTGTTGAGTCCTGGTCTAATATTGGACTGGAAGACAGGATCTTTCTTGTGTGGTACTGGTTTGCTTTGCAGCCAGAAATAGGGTAGGAACCAAACTTGGGTGCATATATTCATGATCATGGGATATTATGATCAAGACTTCTACTGCTACAAGTATTTGGAAGAAAGTCACAATAAAACAAATACGTGTTATGGTGCAGAAAACATGCCTCTGACTGGCATTACTTTGAAAAAAAGACTGCAAAACTTAAGTAGTTTAAGTCCTGTGAAGTGTATCTTAATTTGTGGATAGATTACTTTTCTAAGTTAGTCACTGAATACAGCTTGGCTATTTATTCCAAATTATTTTCTGTTCATCTGATTTCTCAATTAACATAGAAACATTTTTCTTGCAGGATTCTAAAATCAAGTTCCCGCTGCCACACAGAGTTCTGCGTCGCCAGCACAAACCACGTTTCACCACCAAGAGACCCAATACTTTCTATTAAATATGAAAACATGTTGTCAACTCTGTGTTGCAATAAAGATCTTATTGGAACCTTTCACTCCTAGTTGTCTTTTGGAGACTGTGTCCTGATTATCTAGGAGTTCCCATTCCTACTCTTTATTTTATTTATTTATTTTTGTAAACCATTGGCAGCCTACTGTTCACATCTGTAATTGCCTTGACCAGGTGTGGAGACCTTGAAAGGCACTCCAGTTAGAAAGACACAGAGGCCTCTCTCAGCAGTCTCCTAACGACTCCTGTTCTGTCAGGTCAAGACAACCCCTGTTCTGTTCCTTGAGTCAGCCCCCTGCCCTTTCCCTGTCTATCAGCCTTTTGGTCACTCCCACCCTGTTTCCGTGTTGGCCCCTATGCCCTAACCCCTACCCTTGTGACACCGCCATGCCCCCTGGTAATTGGTCTTTGATGCTTCTTCCCCCCAGCTCTGCTCATCCCCTGTATTTAACCTAGGCCCTCAGACCAGCCCCTCTGCCTTTGCCTCTGAACACTGGACTGTGCACATGAGTGGCTGAAATAAACATCTCTGTGAAACCTCTGCAAAAGCCCTTCCTGCTTCTTTACCACCTCAACAACCACCCCAACCTCAACAAACAGGTGAGTGTGTCAGCTGCTGACTTAAATTACCAAGATACCCCATCAATAAGTAAGATTTTAATTACCTACTTTACGTTCAGAGAAGTCAGTTGTCAAGCAGCTGTAAAGTCCTACATCCACTTTGTCCCTTTGACACACTAAGTGAACAGTTGAGTTCAGGAAGAAGGCAGCTTTTGGTGCATGCTGAACTCAGACTTGTCAGCTGTAAGAATAATAACCTCATAACTGCAGTTAAGCTGCTTCAAATTTTAAGCATTTGAAGCCAAAATTTTAGTTCTAACTGGAACCTTTTCAGGGACGTTACACACCACTCTGAGTAAGCTCAAGGATGTGTACAGGAGTGCCTGTGCCTAGAAAAGAAAACTGATAAAGGGCTTTGCAGATTTATCCTTTTACATTAGACTAATGACAATTTTTATATCCAAACCCAAATCCTTAGGCTACTTAGTTTACAGTAGGAAGCTTGTAGACACTATGTAGTTGAGGTTTATTTAAAAGGCTGCATACCTAAAGGTGGTACTTGCATCTGATATCCATTTTCAGTGGTGATGTTTCCTGAACAATAGGCAGTCAGCTACTTCAATTAGTACATGGGTCATACCAGTGTTAAAGAACTGATGCTGTGTTTTGTCCAGATGTCAGCTGAAAAGCAGCTGCAGGTGCTGGGAAATGCCCAGCAGAGAGGAAATTGGAAATGTGTCCTTTCTGTGTTAGCTGGAGAGATGCCACTCAATCTGGAGAGGTGCTGGCTGTCAGTGCAGGGGCGGGTAGTTGCTCTGCAGAACTGGGACTGGTCAGTGTGGCCACAGCGAGCTCCCCTTCTGCAGCCTGGGCCTGTGGCTCAGCCTTGTGCTCCTGATCGCCTGCACGGAGAATAAGTTCAGGCAGCTCTTCTGTCTGAAACATGAACTGAAGAAAATGAGATTAGTGTGGGACTGTCTCCCCAGTCGCAGGGGAGGAAAAAACAATAAACCCAAAGTAACTGGAGGGCCCTGTGGCAGTCAAAGAGGTGGAAATAAGGGCCTCAGGAAGACCTTGAGGTTTAGAACATTTTTAAGAACAATTTAGCAGGAAAGAGTGTTTCGCTTTACGCTTACAACATGAAACGCAGGACAGCAAGGCGGAGGCAAACGACCAGCACGAACCCGGGCATAGGAACGCGCACCGCGGGCGGACCCGGTGCCCGGCGCTCCCGGGCGCTGCCGCTGCCCCGCCCACCAGCAGCGCGAGCCCCAGCCCGTCACGTGACCCCGAGCCGGCCGCTCCCCGCCCCGCCGGTCACGTGTCCCTTCGCGCGGGCGGGCAGGCGCCGGACCCGGAAGTCGTGGCCGCTGCGAAGGCGCCGGCTGGGATGGGGGAGTCAATCCCGCTGGGAGCGCCGGTGCCGGTGGAGCAGGCCGTTCTGGAGACCTTCTTCTCCCATCTGGGCATCTTCTCCTACGATAAGGCCAAGGACAATGTGGAGAAGGAGCGGGAGGCCAACAAGAGCGCGGGGTCCAGCTGGTTGGCGCTGCTGGCCGGGCTGGCGCACCTGGCGGCGGCCGAGAAGGCCTATCACAGCATGACCTTCCTGGGACAGAAGCTAGGTACCGCTCCGGGGAGGGAGGGACCGGCTCTCCCAACCCGCGCCGCGCCTGCCTCAGCCTGGGGGCCTGCCCCGCGCTGGGCTTTGCGGGTGCGGAGCGGGCTGCCGGGAGATCCCCTGGCAGCCGGTGTTTGCACAGTGCTGCGCACCCGAGGTCCCCGGGCGCCCTGCCTCGGCGGGTGCGTGCGGGTGTGTGCTTCTGAAAGACAAGTGCTGGGTCAGTGATTGTCCGTGTGCCGCTGAGAAATCGGCTATGCCATTCGTGCTGCCCTTAAAGCGTGAGCGAGAGGACACGTGCTGTGCAGGTGGCACACTGGCTGTTGTGCTAGTCGCTGCATCTCTTCACTGGTCGGCAGGGTACCTACCTGCCTTTCCCAGGAATTAGAGGTGTTTCTGTGTTGAGATCTCTGGTTGAGATATAGGCAGAGATGAGCTTACTGGGATGACCAAAGCGTTAAAGCTTTTTCACCTTGTATTAGAGGTATGTATGTGTAAGTACTCCGGGCTGGAGATAGCATCCTAGAAGTTGTTACCCATGCAGATACTGCAGGATCTCAGGAAGCTTTGGCCACCATCTCAGCTGCTTCGTGTTTTGTCAGTACATGAATAGAAAAATCCCAGACTGCCAGAGGATGAGCTTTCATGGTGCTACAAAGCTGCTTATTTTCTTTTTGAACTGCAGATGGGTATGGAAAATGGATCAAAGGATATGAGTCTGATATATAGCGCATTAAACCATCAAGAAAATTCAGCTTTGTTATTTAAGTGGTGACTTAGAACTATTTATAAGAAGATTTTTACAGCCAAAACTCTTATCTATAAGGCTGACTCTAAACAATGCATATGGTGCTTGCAGAAAGGATAAAGGTGACAACAGAAGGGGGAAAGTTTTGTGTATTTATTTACTTCATACAACTGCAGTAGATGATTCTTCCTGCTGCCTATGCCCGGGAGGCTATTCATGTGTTACAGTGGGAACTGTTTCTCTATGATAGCCAATTCTCTACCTTTCTACCTCAAATGTCACCTTAGAACATTATATGTGTAAAAGGAAAGTGGAAAGAGCTATCCAACATTACAAAATTTATAAGCAGTTTCAAAGTGGCACCTAAATTTGGAATCTTTAAACGATTCAGACTCAATCCCTGTGGTCTTTGCTGTGCTGCAACTGTTGACTGCCAGAATGGCACATTAAGTAGAGTGTAAATAGAAATTATGAAATAAGGCTAGTACGTTTGTACAGTCTTTTTGTAATACCCAAGTTAAGTATCTTTTACTTTGACCCTTTACTCCTGTCTTCTTTTCTTTTTTAAATTCCTCGTAGTGTTTAGCTGGTAGAAGTCAGCACAGATAATTTCTTGTTCTCCCACCCTCCCTCCAAGTTTTAGTTATGGATTAACTTGCACTGTGGTCTCACTGGTATAAAGTGTAATTGTTTTGCCTTTGAATTCTGGTTTATATTGAGATTGTGTAGGGACTAGAAACATTTGATTTGTGCACACAGATTGAACACACGGTTCCCATTTAAAGGTTGCTTCATGAATTTGAGTGCTTCATGACTGAAGAGGGATGGTTAAAGGAATTTCTGGAAAACATCTAGAGTTTTTAATAGGAGTGGAGGCTGTTAAAATTTGATCACTCAAGTCATGATGACTTAATTCTTCTGACTTCCATAGATAATAGTATTTCCAGGTCATGTATCATAGTAGCAAATTTAACTGAACCCTGGGTTTCTTAAAAGTCATGTCACAACTGAGGCAACTGTAAAGAAGTTACTGTTTTGCAGCAGCCATTGACTGCTGAGACACGAAGTGGGAAAAGTGTAGCTTGCATGAAATTACATACAGTCCTCTGAGCATATGCTCTGTAATTCAGTTACTTGCAGAATAAAACACTGAATTTTGTTTCTTTGTTAAAAGAAGTTCTGTAATTAAACAATAGTTAAAAACAACTAGATATTTAATTGCAAGAATTTTCCAGTGTTGCTGTCTATCTTTGCTGTCCCTGGATTTTGGTAATACCTCCATATTTATCTGAACAGGTGGTCAGTCATTCTTCAGCCGAAAGGACTCCATCCGAACCATCTACACATCTCTGCATAATGAGCTGAAGAAGGTGGTGGCGACGGGTCACAATGCACTAGGAGGAACAGCTCCTCACTTGGAAGAGCTGCTTTCTCACCTGTCTGAACAGCTCTGTTTTTTTGTTCAGGCTCGGATGGAAATTGCTGACTTCTATGAAAAAATGTACACGTTCAGTACTCAAAAGTTCATTAACTCTGAGGAACTGGTAAACATTTTGGAATCCATCTTAAAGAAATACAGTTCAAGGTCAGTGCTTCTTTGCTGGCAGTAAGTATTGAGACACGTGATCTGTAATACCTGATGTTGAATTTCAAAGCAGACCTAAAGACTTTGCTGCCCTTTGCTGAACAGCACAGTGCCTCACAAGTTAATGTGTGAAGTCTGTGTTGGCCAGCAGCATCAGATGCACAAAGATTCTTCAAAAGAAGAAAAATAACAAAGGGAGTCTGCTCGTGGTGTACTAGGAGCCTTCCTCCCTATGCCTTAATTAATGCTCACCATGTTCATTTTCAGGAGAGAGGAAGAGTGATTCTCCTTTTATAAGATGCAAGGCTTCTTGAACTTTTTCTTTAGCAGGTGACAGGAAACAAGCCTTAATTTCATGCGGACTTCAGTAAAGGTGACATAAATAAAGCAAATGTTTGTGTGACAGTCTTACTTTTAAATAAGAATTTATGTCTGCTTAGATATAAAAACTACAGCTGGGAGGGCTTTTTTCCAGAGGTCTTGGAGCCAGTAGGAGGAGCACCTCTGAGACTTTTGTCCTTGCCGATATGGTTTCTTGAAGTTAAGATTTAATAGTTCCTGCTACAGAAATCCTGTGAGATGTTTCTAAATGAGGGTAGGATGGGTATTCCACATCTAACTTATGTGGCTTGGAAGTGATTGCAGTTTAAAAGAGAATTTTTGAATGCTTGTCAACACACTCAAATTCTGGTTCTTCATTTTAAACAAAAAAAGGTAGCTGTTGTAGGAAGTTAACTGTCAGATGTGGTTGAATTTCTTTAAATTGTTAGTGAAATAGTGTCTAAGAAGACTTTTGAGGAGAATACTCATAGGTCTTACTTTTTTCAGTTAGATTTTTATAGTGTTCACCTAGGAAAAATGAAAATAATTCAGTGCTTTCTGATATTCCAAATTAAAGAACTGCAGCTGATTCCCTTATTTTTTGGGGGATGCCTTTGGCAAATTGCTGTGTAATTTTGCAATTTGAAAATCAAAACTAGTCTATATGATCTTAGTAGTGATGTTTTGCAATTCTTGGCTTGTGATCACTTAAAATATCAGGGCTGTTAGTCCAATAAAAACCTGAAACTTAGATATATTTTCCGTGATGTGATGAACTTTAAGGCGTAAAGCGAAGTAAGTTTAGGGTTTTGGGTGTTTTTGTTGTTGGTATTTTTTTTGGTTGTTTTTTTTTTTAAAGTTGATTTCTCTTGTGCACTAATAGCTGCCATCTCATCTCATCCATGTGCTGAATCAACAGCACTGTTGAAAATCTGAGAATGGAAATTCTTACTTTGATGAAGTGATTGGAGACTGTATCTGCATATGAAATGTTTTATTATGCTATATAATATGTTTATATAATATCTATTATGTAACTATATATAACATCTAAAAAAAATACGTAGTGTCTCCCTGAAGAAAAAATACTGATGATCTTGCTTTGGGTTTACAAGCAGTCTTTAAGGTGGAGACAGTCGAAGATGCTGTCAGAGCTAATTCAGTAGCTGCAGTGTGCTCCTCCCCAGTGACATACAGAATATTTCTGAATAAAGTGGGTATAATGATATATTCCTTTAGTCCTTCCTTTAGTCCTTCCTTTTAGTTTCTTCATATCTCAAATCAGTTTCTGGGATGTGTTACGTTGATACATACGGACTGCAAGGCATTTCTGCTTTACAGATGAAAGATCAAATAAACTCATCCTTATTTAGCCTCTTCCCTCTGTCAATGTAATCCTCACTCGTAGTTGAGGATGTGTGTCATTCTTTCAGCCAGCTGTGCTAAAGCTGGAGAGGATGTGCGTTTTTTAAATACGTCCTGGCCTTGGTTTCTTTCATTTACATGTGAAAATAGCTGGTCAGATAATGTAGAGGAAATACCTGCTTGCTGGTAAAGGAGCAGCAGAATTGGCTGTTCACAAGACATGTTGTTTGTATCTGAAATGACATTAATTCCTGGACAGTTTAAAGCTATTTTGTTACTATTTTATTACTACTTATTGCTGATATGTGCATGGCCAGTACTCAACATTTTCCCTTTCATTTTTCTCTAAAATATGTCTGGAGAAGTAACTTCTCCTGAAATTTTTAACTTTGGTTTGGGTGCGATCTTAAATAACTAAAGCAGCATCGGAAGCAGGATCCTTTAAAAGCTTAGTATAAAATGAATAAGTAACTATAATACCTATTTTAATGTAATAATGTTTAAATTTTTAATGTTTTTTATCTAGTAGTATTGTGTAATATGTGCATGAATGTGTGATCTCTGGAAGGAGATAAAAAGAAAATGTGGCTTCTTCACAGTCTGCAAAACAAAACTACCATTTCTCTGCTTTCAGGAATGATTAGGAGGAAAAAGTCAAATTTCCAATGAGTTTTTAAGTTTTTGACACTCTGGCTTATGAAATATTGTAAAAACTTGTCTGTTTTACGTGAGACTGAGCTCAGTTGGATGCTTCTATGTTACAAAACTATTACAGCAGATATACTTAGTACATAACTTACCAGTTTATTCTGCAACCGTATCAAGCTTCTCAGCTGTGGCTGAGGTGTGTATTTTTGGATTAAAACAGTTTAGCGAATCATACTGGACAGTGGAACATTAAGAAAGCCATGAAGCAAAGTAGAAGGGGGAAGCTGTACATCAGAATGTTGATCCAGAAGACTTTGGCAGTGCTGCCTTAATAAGGATTTTTAAATTTAAGACTGAAGAAAATTTTCTTGGTCTGACTGCAAATGTGTTTTAACCACTGTGCTGTGTGTCATTTGATGGGACTGCAACAAATAATACTGCATAATGCTTTTTTTGCCCTCTTAAAATACATGGCGACAAAACTCTTTTTCTGGTGAATACCAAAACCATTGGAGATATTTAATGTTGACTGTTAGAAACTATTTTTAGTTGACTCTTGTTTGTTCAAAGAAATATCAATATGCTCTGGACTTCTCAGCCCACCAAAGTGGCCAGTAAACACTGGATCTCTGCTGTAGCAGGTCGACCTGAGGGTTGCTGATATGTGCGGTGTGCAGAAGATGCGTGGTCACCCACCCAGGCTGGTTTGCCCAACGTGATGCATCAACTGGTTTATATTCTTAATTTAATTTTCTTCAAGTAAATTTGGACTTGCATGTTAATAACAAATCCTTGCAAGATACAAATTGTGGCTTCCAAAAAAAAAGAGATGCTTACAGATCAGTGATAAAATAGTCAGATATTTTTCACAAGCCAAAGGAAAAGTAGTGGAGAGGGGATAAAAAGCCTGACGTTTTCATTCTCTCTTCTAGTCTACAACAAAATGAAGTGTTTTGGTCCTGAACCTCTGTTTCCAAAACCAGTTGTATTTGTTGTGTCCTAGAAGCTGACAGGAATAATGACATTGCTTTAGTTTTAAAAGTTGGAAAAATTCTGTATAAACTTTATTGTTTTAAACCAATAACAAGACCCAAATGTTTTTCTGAAGTGAGGAGATAAATCTGTCTTTAAATGGAAACCTCATAAAATCTTGTCTTTGAACTGTTCATTGTTCTTTATTAGAGACCTCTTTGAATCCTAAATGCCAATGAGGGAACACATTTACTAAAAAGGCCACTTCTTTCTAAAGTTATATTTTACATTACAGTTTTTCACTCTTTCAATTAAGTATGTTATTGATGATGCTATAAATTTGCAAATAATTTGTGTATCATGGGAAGAGAGGTAGACTGCAACTGTATTTTTTCTAAACATTTGGAAAAAGAAATGAGAAGGAGTTAATTATGGCTCCAAAAAGCAAAACTAAGCTCAGCTTGACTTTCTCATAGCTCCCTTATGTGAACAAAAGATTTATAACATAATTTCTTTGATTTAACTTAATGTCTTACTGTTATTCCAGAACCATCAAGATATATATTACTGCCAGAAGAGATTTTAAATTGGAACAAGATCACCTGAATTTAAAAAGAAATGGTGTTATAGTAGTTCATGGATTAAGATAAACTGTGATTGTTCTTGAACTGATGAATTATAACTCCCTTACTTTGATAGAGAAATGTCTGACAGGTTTTTTTTCTTGTCACATGTGAAGCACTGTTTGTTCATGAAAATATTTACCCTAATTATTTAAAAAAACCCCATTATTTAAATTAAGAATATTGTTGTTTACACTTTGCTCTGCTTTGATCTTTTGTCTGTTAACTGGTAAATACTGTCTAATTATTTCACCATTGTGTTCAGCAGATCTCATGTCTTGACTAATGTTGTTTTCTAGATTTCATCATCCAATCCTCAGTCCTCTTGAAAGCAGTTTCCAGCTGGAGGTAGATGTGCTTTTACACCTGTTAAAGACTCAGGCTCAGATCTCAGAGTGGAAGTTCCTTCCATCCCTGGTCAACTTGCACAGTGCTCACACAAAGCTACAAACTTGGGGCCAAATTTTTGAAAAACAGCGGGAGACCAAGAAGCATCTGTTTGGAGGGCAGTCTCAGAAGGCTGTGCAACCTCCACATCTCTTCCTCTGGCTGATGAAGCTCAAAAACATTCTCCTTGCCAAGTTTAGCTTTTACTTTCATGAGGCCCTTAGTCGACAGACAACAGCATCTGAAATGAAAGCTTTGACGGCTAAAACAAATCCCGATTACTTCGGGAAAATTTCCAGCTTCATCCGGAAGTATGATGCTGTCAATGTTTCCTTAATTTTTGACAATCGTGGATCAGAGAGTTTTCAGGGACATGGTTATCATCATCCCCATTCATACAGGGAAGCCCCCAAAGGAGTGGATCAGTATCCTGCAGTGGTGTCTCTGCCCAGTGACAGGCCCGTTATGCACTGGCCCAATGTAATCATGATTATGACTGATAGAACCTCTGACCTCAACAGTTTGGAGAAGGTTGTTCACTTCTATGATGACAAAGTCCAAAGCACCTACTTTCTGACTCGCCCTGAACCTCACTTTACCATTGTAGTTATTTTTGAGTCCAAGAAGTCAGAAAGGGACTATCATTTTATTTCTTTTCTCAATGAAATGTCACATTCCCTTAAGAACTCCAAAGCTTTTGCCAGCTTGAAACCTGGATCCAAAGGGTGAAGTACAAGCTACTAAAAAGTTGTCAAGGTGCTATGCCAGCCTTGAGGGAGTTGTAGCTTTCAAAGTTACATAAATTAGTGATTCTCAGAGTCTAATTGAAAAGGAACCATTTTTTTAAATGTTGTGAGTTTTTTAGGTTTTTTTTTAAAGCTAACAGACACTTGAAGAAAAGTATTTTTGGGCAGTGCTCAGTGGGGCAACTTAATTGTGGGGTGGTAAAGGGCCACCATGGGGTTTTTTTGATGTGGTTTTCAATTTCCAATACGTTTTATTTTTTTAGTCCACAGTTTTGTTGTCTGTATCAGAAAGGAATATATGCACTTTATCATAGTCTGATCATTGACTGTCTTCTACAGAGTTTATTGAAAATGTGGTGAGGATGGAAGATCTATCTTTTCAGAAAACTGTATTGTCTGACAGGAATGATTTCTGGGAACTAAACACTGATGCAAGGGAATATTAAAAAAGCGAACCTGCAAAGACACAATTTAAATAAAAAGATGAGAATCAGAAAAGCCACTATTGTTAATTATAATTTAGTTTCCAAATGGTTTAAAAAAATATTGAGGTCTCTGACACTGTTAATCACTGGTAATCTGTTCTAAAGGCCCTGTTTCATAAAGCTTGGTCATTGCTTCAGGACTTGGGTGGGAGCAAGAAAAGCTGCAGCATGGCTGGGAAGGCTGGTATTCTCTAGAGTGCTGTGACAGTGTGGGCCCAGTCTTGGCTCAAACTAACTGAAGCAGACAAGCTGAATTTGAGTAGGTGTTCTAGAAGGAGCAGCTCCATGGAAAAAGCATCAAGGCTCTTTTCAATTTGTGCTTTTGTCTGGCTAACTTAAGAAAAAAATGGCAGTAGAAAATGCCCTTTCTAAGTGATTTATTGTCTAATATGCTGTTAGTGTCAACCTAGATTTGTTTTCAGGTTTTTATAACTATTTTTTCTCTCTGTTCAGTTTGAAATAATTTCATAATTAAGCCAAAACACTCTGGGAATTTGGAATTAAATATATAGCCTATGCAGTAGGTTTACCTCATTCTTTCACCACTTCTAGGCTGCAGGGTTGGAAAAAGTATGTTTTCTAGTTACCCCAAAAGTGCTTCAATTTGGAAATCAGGGTTTCCAAATACAATAAAGGGGTCAGTTTGGCTATGCCTCTAGCCTTACATTGCAGGATTCTTTTGACTGTTAGCTATGCAGTTGTGCATGCACTTTCACGGGGGTTCAGGAAAACTGATGTATATAGAAGTGTAGTAAAGTAAGGTTATTAGTTGACACTATGTCATGTATAATAACACAGGTTGGTTTTAAAAGGGAGTTTAAGTCAAAATCTTAGTTTCTGTGAAGATTGAACTATAAAAGGTACTTTTGCGTATGTGTCTTTTACTGATTCCCTTTCCCACAGAAGGTTGTGGTAACTTGTCTTGCCTCTCTGCAAATGCTGACTTTTTACAATCATATAAGCACGTTCTGTTCTTGAAATACAAGCTCTGACTTTCCACTCTGTCCTAAATGGAACTTTCCATGCTTTGCTTTAACTGTGCATAGCCTGTTTAGAATACCTGTGCTACTGCTTTTTACCCGAAGTCTTGGTTTGACTGCAGCACCACTTGAAAAAGCTGTCTGCTCTTTGCCACTAGAAGTTAACAGGTGTTGCAAATATACCAGCAGCTGGAGGGCACATCTTTTTTTAAGAGTGTTACCCTTTGCAGCTTGAATTGCATTTTAACAGGACAAACTTGCAAATTACAGTACTCAGAGAGTTTGTTTGCTTCCCTCTGTGGGACAGTGACCTTGTAATAACATGTACTTTTGACTTCCTCAGCCTGAGTAACACAAAAGATCTGTTGCCAGAACTGATTCCCAGTCTTCAGCAGTGTAAATAAAGTGTTGTACAAAATCTGTCTGCCTGTACATAACTTCTCTGTGATAGTATCTGTGGGAAAGGGGAGAGAAAACTGGAGGAAGAAACCGTGTGTGATAGATACTTCATTTCTGAGTTGCAAGGGAGGAGTTGGAAGAAGTGAAGGGAAATCTTCTGCCCTTTGAAGCAGACCAGCAGCTTTTACCAGTTGCTGAATTCGCTAGAGGCTGTTCCCAGGGAGGTGACTGTTCAGCAGACTTGATAGCTCACATCACACTCATGTCATTGTTCTTGGCAAATAGTGTCTCAGAAGGGAAGGAAAGGGATGCTAGGTGATGTTTCTGTGCAAGAGGAAGTGTTTTGCTGCAGTTTTTTCTTCAGAGGATCTTGGGGAAGCAATCACAGGAGCCTTGTGACTTCATAGGTAAGAATTTCTGAATATTTCCATTGATAAAGAACTAAAGGCAACCATAACCATTACTTTTGTGGTGTGTGATGGAAGGGAATGGGAGAAATTTGCAGGCAAGAAGTTGAAGGAATTGGGTGCTTGGAGAAACTTGTGGGGCTTAGTCCTGTCCCTGTGGCTCTCCTTGTAAGATCTCAGCCTTAAATTAATATAACATAGGGAGCAGAAAACTCAGGCCATAGGAAGTGGCTTGGATGATGAGTGGTGAAGCTGAAGAAAGGTGACATACAATCAATATGAAATAGTGTTGCAGAGCTCAGGTGTGCTATGACCAAAAACAAAGTGTGGGGAATGTGAGCATGTGGAATGAGTGAATACAGATTTGTAAGGTCTGTGAACACTCATGGCACATTTTCTTATTTGATGTTTAAGGAGTTATGTTTTAAATTACGAATGAGGTAATGGGGAGACTGCATTGGGTTCAAACTGGAAGATTAGATATGTGGAAGAAATTCTATGCTATGAACATGGTGAGACATTGGAACAGGCTGTCCAGAGAAGCTGTGGTTTCTCCAGCCCTGGCAGGGGCTTGAATGTAGATGGTCTTTAAGATCTCAGGCCCAATTGTTCTGTGATTCTGTATCTATGATGTAAAACTGGCTAGGCCAGAAATGAAAACCTGCATAATTAAGCAAGGTGGGGGGAACATATCTGTGGAGTATGTAAAGGTGACCAGAAAGTCAGTAACTGGAAAAAAATATATTCATTGCTAACTTCAGTACTAAAAAGCTTGATCAGTGTCTTTACTATAAGAACTGGAAAACAAATAAGACTTTTGCTGAATTGGTTGATACCCCATCTGCCAGCTTTTCCTCTACACCAATTTAGCTAAGATTAAATGTGCTAATATACATTTCTTGGGGGTTGAATCGTTCCCTTTTCTTTCTGTGGAGTTTTTCCCATTGTTATGCTAAATATTTGTGGCTACACCTTAGTAATAGTTATCTCTCACAGGGAGGTGGGGGGGACAAAGGGAAACCGGAAAAAGGAAGGGTGGGGACAGGGGTGGATGCTCAGGCTGGGGCTCTCACGCGCTCGCTCGCACGTGGAGTTGGAGGAAGACAGTCAGGACTTCTGCCTAACAGCCTCCACGCAATCAAAACGCCAGGAGCCACGTTCCCTGCTGTCGGACATCACAGTGCTGCCTTCCCGCTTCATCCTACTACCTACTGCCGAGCACCACGGCCGACACTGTGAGGGAGGAGCAGCCCACCGCCATCCCTCTCACCCCTGGGCCACCGCTGCCATCGCCCCAGCCCCTTCAGCTGTGAGACCTGCCCTGCCCACAGCACCGGGAACTGAGCGCAGGAGAGGGAGCCTGCGGCCAAAAGGGACTGGCACTGAGCTGTACTGTTCTGTTTTCTTGTCAATTTCTAAAGCTGTTGTTGTTTCTGCTGTTTGCCTTGTTATATATATTAGTAAAGAACTTTTATTTCTATCCCCATATTTTCTGCCCGAAAGCATCTGATTTCAAATTATAATAATTGGAAGGGAGGGGGTTGCACTCTCCATCTCAGGAAAAGGGGTTGCCTCTCCTTAGCAAATACCTTTCTTTCAAACCAAGACAGATTTTGGCGCCCAGAACATAGGGCACTGCCTGAGGACATTAAGAGTGGGGTAGAGAAAGGAATAACAGTTCTTGAGTTACCCAAGTTTGTGGTAGGTGATACCATGCTGTCCAGCTTACCCTGGTTTGGGCTCCATGTAGTCACTGCTATATCTCTCCCATTTGCAAGCCCTTTTTGAATATGAGTCTTATAACAAAGTTTACTGTGGCTATTATTGTTGTAACACTGTTATGTGAAACCACTTCTTCCCTACTGGTCTATCCTAAACGATAAACCTTTTCCTATTTGGCCAAATGCCAAACCCTCTCCTTGACCCAAAGGGTTAAATAACCTTGCAGTTCCTTTGTTCTCCCCTTCTCACGCTGGACTTCTTCATGAATAAACTTGGAACACATCCAGAGAAAACTAGAAAGAGCAAATAACCAAGACATAAATAGGAACCCAATGCTGTGTTTGATCCACAGAAAATGCTAATTCCTATGAAAATGGAAGGAAAAGTTCCTGAAAATCATGCATAACACAGGATACCAATGACATGAAGCCATCCAGGACATGTTACAATGCACGGAATTGCTGTGGGTGAAGTAAGCTGCTCTGCAGAATCTATTGAAGCAGATGAAGGTTTCACAGGGATGATTCAAAGAAAGAAGGACATAAGGTTAAATCTCACCCTTTGCAGCACCTCTTGCATGGCAGCTCGACTTTCAAGAGTAAGGGGTTCCTCATGAATAACAGCTTGCTTTTCTGGGCTTCCTAGAATAGAAGTGAGATGCCACAGTTTAGGTCATGCACTTGCCACTCTGAAGCCAAAAATCCAAACGCAGCCGCTGCTCCAGAGCCCTGAGAGACAGCCATGGATTCTGTCTGCGGCTACAGGATACACTGAAGAATTGCACAGACACCAAGAACAGTGCAGCACTGGCTGGGAGAAGCAGCATTACTCTCCAACAAAGTGCCATTCTGCAGCCAGCTTAGTGCTTCCGAGAATTGGACTGCCATGGAAAAAAACAAGTGTCACAGCTGTGGAATGAAGAAAAAACCCAAAACCACTATCCAGAGAATGAGGTTGAACATCCACAGCAATACAGCAAAAGAAATGGGAAGGTCAGAAAAAGACAAAGACATTCCAACTAGTCCAGATGAACAACCACTGTCTATTACAACAATGCTTTCATCAAAGAACTGTCCGTGGAGCCAAAATTCAGCATGGGGTTATTGAAGAATACTTGAAGACCACTTTGAAGTGCTACAAATCACCTAAACCCAAGCACACTTTCATTTTCTAGACAGATTTGAAGACGGCTGAGTGAGAGCCTCAAGCACACACTCACTTGTCAGATTTGCCTTTGCCCACTAAGGTAGCTTCCCTTCTGGGTGTAGAATCTATGGACATCATTAACTGACTTGAATCCTAAATAGTTCTGGAGATTTTAGTAGATACTAAACCATTTGTACTTTTCTTATGTGGCCTTCGATGATGAAAGT